>CAXIWR010000582.1:274135-331635 GCA_964036265.1 Daptonema setosum | reverse complement strand
TTCAAGACTATATTTTCATCGTTTTTGTTTTAGCATACAGTAGTTTACATACATTTAAGTGCGTATGTCATTTGGATGTAGGCATCTATGAACATATGTACATTCTACGATGGTTTTCTGCGACTTGTTTTCACAAATCGTCTCGTACAACGAACCTTTTGTTTTATTGTGCACCTGTTATGTGAAAACCTACGATTCACGAAGAAAGTTAAATAGTTCCGAAATTGAGCCTAAAAGTGTTTCCTAATAGCTCAGAAAATTTGTTTCATGGTATCAAGGAAACCATGAGTTTGGTGGTTTGTGTTCAATGTATTTTATTCATTCATTCAGGAGGATGTGGAGGAACGCCGAGAATTATTGCCCATTCAAATAAAAAGTTTGGCCGATATTGCACCAAGATGTAAAATTCTGGCGATTAAAACAAGCGCAGTTTTCCATAATGTGACTCTGCTGATTCAAGAGCTGTTAGAGGGATGCACCAGCGCCAAAAGTTACAAGGAAATAGAAAAAATCAAGACCGCGAACGATATGGCGATCAAACAGGCTCTAAATGAGACACTAATGAAACAAAAAGAACTAATTGAAAATCAAATAAATGAAGCCAAGACTATGATGGATACAGCAAGAACCAAGCTCAATAAAGCAATTGATGTTAGTTAACATTTTTCTTGAAAATTAATAATAAAAATATTGCTGATGAATAGCTTCATTTTGTGTATAGCTGAATTCAGCTTATATTGCGAACCGGGGAACCCACACTTTCGCTTAACTTTATAATTTTTCCTATTCAAAAAAGTGCGCTTCAAGCAATATTTTCAACTTCCTACTTCATGTTTTCAATGGTTTTTGTTTTCTTCTTCTAGTTTCCTGAAAAAAATCTAAATTTGTCGAATCGATTGGATTAACAGTTCGAAAAATTCTTGTGGGCTCCAAATTTGATGACGAATTTGAATTTGAAAGAAAATTTTCAAGAAGGCACTGAAATAATTTGAACCGATTTCGCTGGCCCAAAAACGTTTTGAAAGCTCCAAATTCGAGTTGCGCGCGCAAATAAAAGTTATTCAGAACGAGCATTTTCGTAATCTCCCTACAACGATGTTCGCAATATAAGCTGAAGTCAGCTACATTGAACTCGAGCATTGATGTTCACACCCAGCCTCGGCTTCCGCAAAAGTTTCGATCCGGGGGCTCATTCTTGAGGTTGTTGGGAGGTACTGAGGCCCTGATATTCCACATAAATTGTTTTCGTCATTGGTGCAACCTACTGCTAGTTAGACCAGGTTTTCATTTTTCACAATATTTTAGACGACCATTTTGAGGGGTGTACGGTCGATGGGACATAACAACATCGTAACGTCTTTTTTGGCTTTTTGATTTAGCAAAAGTGTCGGACCGGCAGAGTTGTTGTCATTTGTAGAAACTTTCGCGTCGTTTTTTTGTGAATAATGTAAAAAAATCAGATGACGGGATTTTTTAGATTTACCACGCGTAAGATATTGCCCTCGATGATGCATGATTACAAACCCCACAGATTTTTCGAATTTGGTTTTTCTCGAGCAACATTACTATTCCATGTAAAGTTTTACTGTCTGCGAGCCCCCGATAACCTAACGTAAGGCTGGCTTGTCCGAGCGGAGCGAAGACAAGCGCGATAGGCCATGCAGGGGAGATTTCAATATTTCCTCCTGCACGTGTTGTAGCATAGCCACGTGCTGCAGAAAGCATGCGAGCGTAGCGAGCCAGTTATAGTAGGGTATATGCAGTTTAGTTGCATCGGCTCAGTAGCACAGTGCTTGCCCAGCATGCGAGTGGCCCGAGGTTCGTTTCCCAGATTTTTTTAAAAAAATTTAAACTTTAAAAAAATCTGTGGGGTCTGGAAAATTGCCTCGATGATAACAAAGTTCATACTATGAATGTAATGCAACTCTCAATTGTGGATCCAATTGAACTGTGGCTTGATTACAGTTACACAACAGTTCAATAAACCATTTGAAACATCTTTCACCGTGTTAGTATCAGTACAAATCTGATTTGAGCACACAATGTGAAAAAACTAAATAATATAAAAAAATTATATCACGTTTTTTGTACGTTTTTGGCAGTTTTTAGCTATATAAAATGCACGGCCGGTGAATTTTTTTTTTTTTTTATAATTTTTCATTGTTTTGGAGTAGAAAACATGAAAATCGGAGGGCGGGATTTTTGAGATATAAGGCGCGTAATATATGGCCCTCAAAGATAACAATGTTCATACGATGAATGCACTGCATGGTGAGGCAACTTTCAATTGTGTATCCAATTAAACTGTGGCTTGATTACAGTTACACAATAGTTCAATAAACCATTTGAAACATCATACACCGTGTTAGTTTCAAAAAAGCTATGTTTTGAGCATGAAACGCGAAAAATATGGAGACTTTAAATGACGTTTTTTTATTTTTTGGTGATTCCACCTTCATAGAATGTCGGGCCCTGCTTTTGTTTCTGGAAATCGCGGGCGGACTCTACGCGGGTGAAGGGTAGACTCTACGCGGAGATAGCATAGTTTAGCTTCTCCGTAAATCCAAAATGAGACATAAGATTTCCAGGAAAACAAATAGGGCCCGATATTCTAGGAAGGTACAACCGCCAAAAAATATAAATCGTCATAAAAAGTTTACATTTCATGCTCAAAACATAGCTTTGTAAATTATATATATATTACGAGCCATATATTACGCGCCGTAAATCAAGAAAAAAATCCGCCCTCCGATTTTCAAAACAATGCAAAATGACCTGGTATTTTCAACAAAAAAAAATCAACGGCCGGGCATTCTACAAAGCTAAAAACTACCAGAAACGTACAAAAAACGTGATTTAATTGTGTTTTATTTTTTTGTTTTTTTTCACGTTTTTTTGCTTAAAACAGAGTTGTATTGATAGTTACACGGTGTATGATGTTTCAAATGGTTTGTTGAACTTTTGTGTAACTGCAATCAAGCCACAGTTCAATTGGATCCGCAATTGAAAGTTGCCTAACCTTGCATTCATAGTATGAACGTTGTTATCCTCGAGGCCCATATCTTACGCGCGGTAAATCTCAAAAAAATGCCGCACTTAGATTTTTTTTACTTTCTCCACCAAAACGACCCGGAATGCCCTGATACACTCAACAACTTAGAAAAAATTACCGGACGGGTATTCTACATAGCTAAAAACTACCAAAAACATACAAAAACGTCAAATAATTGTTTTTAATATTTTTTTAGTTTTTTAAGTTTTGTGGTTAAACAAGAGTTGTACTGAAACTAACACGGTGTATGATGTTTCAAATGGTTTATTGAACTGTTGTGTGACTTTAATCAAGCCACAGTTCAATAAACCATGGATACGCAATTGAATGTTGCCTAACCTAGCATTCATAGTACGAACATTGTTATCATCGAGGCCCATATCTAACGCGCGGTAAATCTCTAAATCCCGTCCTCCGATTTGTTTACATTCTTCACAAAAAACGACGCGAAATGACCTCAAGTTTCTAAAATTGACATCAATTTTGCCGGTCCGACACTTGCGAGGTCAAAAAACCTAAAAACGTGAAAAAATTTCAGTTTTATATGTTGACTTTCTCTCATAATGACTGAGTTAATATCAATAATGCATTTAATTCACCTAAACTCCTGTTGCATATCAACTAAAGCACCCCACGGTGTACAACTATTAGCCATATGATTACTCTTAAGAGTCGTTGCACTGAAATTCACTCCATATATGCCAAATTTCACGCTGATTTCAAATATCTTTTTAGATTTTGCTTAGGTGCTCCGTATAACTTGAAAACAAAACTTTTATGACAGCAAGTCAAAATTATTTTGAGAAAATGCTTGATTTTACAAAAATACGAATTGTGAGATTTGTTAATGACCTACAGCGATGAATTTTTTTCCTGTAAGACCTGAGATGATAACCCAGATGGCATTCAATTTGCAGCTTTAAAAACGACGTTTTCGGCAGTTAATTATTTCACGAAAAGTATGTTGTTAGCTGAAAATTTCCTATAAAGTTTTACGTTTCCAGATTTTTTAAAATAAAATTAACATTATATAAGTTTGCTTAACTGAAATTAGATGCAGTTTTTCACGGTGAATCAGGCTCAGTAAAACATCCTGCAAGGTAATGGCTGTAATTTATGGAATTAAACCGCAAAAACTGGGTTTTCACGTTGAGAATTCAATGGAAAATCAGTTCGTTCACAAACAGTCCGACCAAGTTATATAAAACGCCAGTTATTTTGTATTTTGAAACGGTTTAAAAATATAAATACGAGCAAGATGAACTGGCTTATCTTTCTGAGCGAAAACTACATATATAATTCCGCTTTAAAATAACAAAAAACAACGTCTTTATCGTACCTTCTTAAACTCGATGAGAATTGAACTTTGAACTGATGGTTTATAAGTCTGACGATTGCCACTGAGCTACGCAGGCGGCGAAGCGCAGATTTCAAAAACTGACTATTAACGCTAGGACTGAGTACGAGCGTCAGCTGGGCGTTCCAACGTGTGATCCAGCCAATGCACCGGACTCGATGTTCCCGGTGATTTTAGATTTTCGGACGTTAATTCTGAGAGATAGGGGAAATACCTTGCAAGGTCTTCAATATTTCCTAATTCACCGTGAAAAACTGCATCTGATTTTAGTTAAGCGAGCGTATATAATGTGAATTTTCTTTAAAAAATCTGGAAACGTACAATTTTATGGGAAATTTTAAGTTAACGACCTATGTTTCGCGGAATTATTAACTGCCGAAAACGTCGTTTTTCAAGCTGCAAATTGAATGACATCCAGGTTATCATCTCAGGTCTTACAGGAAAAAATAAACTTTGAACAAATGAATCAGGCTAAACCCGGTCTGGCGGAAATGCTTGGTGCTGCGGCTATTGACATGGTGATGTCAATAAAGCCTGCCGAAATGATTCAAGCCATGATGGGAGTTGCAACTATGATGAAAGGTGAACCTAAAATTGATATTTCTCAGAAAAAAAACATTTGATTCACCTGGATAATTTGTTAGGATGTTAAATTTTTTGCAGCACCTGGAATGGGAGCATTAAATGGTTTGATGGGATCTAAAACAAAAAATCAGAACACGGGTGTGAGTTCGTACAATTCCGATCCGGCTGCAGTGACCGACCAAGACGTGTCAGACATGATGGCACTGGCTGGAATCTTCAAAGAAAAAATATCACCACTGTAAGTCAGATTCGACTACTTCATTTGACGAACATATTAGTAGTTACAGCACATTCAGCGCTCGTGCATACTTGTATTTCTTGATAAGCCAATTGTAATCCACAACATCGTTTGTTTCACCCACTGAGAAAACCAACCGTACGTTTTCTGGTGAATTTGAGGATGGTAAGCTTGACAACAAGTTATGAATTTTTGCATTAACTTTAAATTCGATACGGCATCACAAAGATGTAACATCCAATTATAGCAGATTGTGAATGAGAAAAAAAACATGAATGTTAAAATACGCTTTTTGAATACTTATGCCTTGACGTTTTCGCTGTTTACAGAGTTCGGCAACCACTCAGAATAGTTAAAAGTTTGATATCGGGTTCCAACGATTCAAAACCGGGAGAAATCAATGAGCTGTTAGAAACCTTTACAACTGTTCTGCCTTACGTGGACGACTACGGGACTGCTTCACAAGAGAAGCATGCTTCCGTCGGTGGTATGGCAACAACGATGGCTGACATGATACGTGAAGGGAAAACAACTGTAGAACGTATAAGAGACGCAACAACAGTTTGTTAAAGAAAATCTAAACATTTATGTACTTCTACATACGCTCTGCATGCTCAATCTAATTATTTTTTTAGAGCGCAAGCTTCGATAACACAAAGTTAACGTCACTTGAACCAGAAGCACAACACTGGCAAACTCGAGTTATACAATTTGAAGCCACGTTCAACAAAGTTGGTATTACGAAAAAGTTGTTGTATTTAATGAAACAATGATTACACGTTGTGGGTTCTATGTTTCCAGCTGTCCAATGATTTTCTTGAACTTTTTTTTTGTTTTTCAACAAAACAAATCGTTTTTCTGTCAAAAAAATAAGGATAAATCATAATTTTTTATAGCTATTTTCGTCAATCATTTACACAAACAGACGTTTGCGTTTACCAAGCCTCTGTTTTTTTCTTTAAGATAGCAGCCACACCCAAAAACCAACCAATAACTGGCGAAACAGTAGACAAAATTGAAAAGGACCCCAGTACTGCAGCAAAGCTCAATGAAGCATATCAAACCCAAATAGCTGCTAGTGAGGTTTGTCCATATCTCACAAATTAACTTTATTCAGAAATGTTTCTCAGGAACAACAATGCAAATCAGGGATATAAAAAATAAGGTTTTAACCGATCCCGATCAAATTCTTTATTATGCATTTGTTCCAGAAGTTGTATGAACACGAAACCGAAGTGTATAAATTCCAACTGCTACGTCTGGACAAAAAAAATGAAGAAGCCAACAAACTATTCGTTGCATTAAAAGCCCTCAAACTGACGGAGGCAGACTTGGTAAAAGCAATCGAAATTCTCAGAGAAGTTAGCTTTGACTTCTTGATTAAAAGTTTGTGCACTTGGTTTCATCTTTGTGATTAATTCTTTGCAGGCGATTCTGAAACTAGCAGATTTAGAACATCAATGGTTGCAACTAGAGCAGTTCTTCCGACAAATTGAGCAAGTTATATCAGTGTCCTGGTACGAGAAAACGATGCTTTTTGTTAAGACTGCTGAAGCCAAAGGACAATCTGCTAAGGTTGGAACTTTTCTACTACATACTTACGTCAACTATAATCATAGGAAACTGTTAAAATCAAGAACATTTTACAGAACAAAATCACATTCGGAACTGGTGTCGTATATAGAACTGCTTTTGAAGCAGTTCGGCTGAACTTCCGGGTTAACAAAATGGCTAAAACCTACGTAGAAGTGTCGGAAAAACATTTTCTGCCACCTCTACAGAAATTGTTGGTTACCATAATCGTTTTTGCAACGCTCACAGGGCTTTACTTGTTTGATGTGATAGACATGTTTCTCGTCAAATCAAAACGATGTAAACGTTTGTTCTGGTTGTCTTAATTTAGTATTGGCTACATACATACATGTGCATACATAATTGTACGGAAACCATTTTTATAACGTGAAGCAATTCTGAAAATTCAGGTCGCGAACCCCTAGAGTCAAGTGCATATATTGTAATGAAATATAGCTTGTGCATGAGCGTCTTAGATTTTAGATTATATCACAGATCTCATCAAATATCACTTGTTGAGATCTGTGATTAAAAACTCAAGAGACGCAAAATAAATTATACAACAGTCTAGAAAAACGGCATAAAATTAGGTTTGTAATAAAGTTTTTTATATCAACTGTTTGAATTGATGAATAAGCAGTCATCTGAAACTAAACTTTTTGGTTTTCAACTTAACGTTGCGTATATTAATATACGTCAATTTAAACAAAGTGGCTCACATATCCTGACCCGTTTTCATACCGGTATTGAAGTTTTTAAAGTTGGATGACTTACTTTTACGTTTCTATTCATGTACATACGTAATGAGTGCTGAAATTCAAGATTATGGGGTTGTTTTATATATGATTGCTCAGATATATATGTTACAAGCAACTAAAAATGCCCTGAAGGCATGGGTAGTAACGAATATGGTTCGATCCTGGCTAGTCCAATCGTGAAAAAGTATGAGACAAGAAATTTTATTCTCATATTTTAAATAGTCTGATCGTGAAAAAGCAGGAAACAAGATTTGCGATCAATCACGAAAAAAAGTTGGTACTTTATTAAGTCAAGAATCAAACGAAATTACACAAAACACAATTGGGACTTTTCACGATTGTTGTGGTAAGATTTATCCTTACTCAAAATACTGGTATTCATTTTAAAACATAGGTATCTTATTAAAAAATCTCATTATTATTGGAAGAAAATGAAACTTGTCACACAAACCGAAATAGAATAACCCATGCTCACAACGAGCTAGACGAAATAAAAGGGATTTGGTTTTCACCGAAAAGTCCCAAATATGTTTCGTGTAATTTGGTTTGATTCTTGACTTAATAAAGTACCAACTTTTTTTCGTGATTGATCGCAAATCTTGTTTCCTGCTTTTTCACGATCAGACTATTTAAAATATGAGAATAAAATTTCTTGTCTCATACTTTTTCACGATTGGACTAGCCAGGATCGAACCATATTCGTTACTACCCATGCCTTCAGGGCATTTTTAGTTGCTTGTCTGTAACTTTTTTATGTGTGAACAAATCACATGTACAGTAAGTATGTAGACTAAATACAATAATTGTGCTAATGTAACAAAAATGCTTAATGAGTTGAAATTTTTTCTAAAGATTCATGAACTTTAGATTTTTGAATATTGAATTACAATAATATTTGTGAACAGTGATCGTTTGCGAGCCTCCTTTTTTCTAATTTTTTCCTTGTAAAAGGAGTCATTACTTACATAATTGATGAAAAAAGTCCCTGACTTAGTAATAAAGTAATTTAAAAGCTGCCTTGTTATATCTAAAATAGACAGTTGAAGTTCAAGAGAAGTATATAATATCAAAAATGAAACAAATTTACACTTTCGTTGTTTTTGATTTTCAGGGGTATTGAACCCAGCACCACCCGTTTAACATGCAAACCCACTATCCACTTGACTACCTCGACGAAAAATATTTAATAAGTAGATTTGCTACATTAAACCTAGTTTCGAATCATAAATTTATCATTATATCTAGTGTGAAAATAGCTTCAAAACTTGACTATTATTAGGTTAGCGCCGAGCTAAACTTACGGAAGCTACAGTATGTACCATGTGACTCTTGAATTTTTTTCCTTACTTTCAGACCACTTATAATAAGGTTTTGAGGTGTTTTTATGATATTGTTATACGTCTAGAAACGAAGAAGAAAAATTAATCAGAAAAAAAAATTTGATCTGGTTTTCTTCATTTCTTTACATTTTGTCGGATCATAAAAATTTATTTATAGGTACTGATCAAGTTTTAAAAATATAGTTTATTATAACTGTAGTCCCTCTAGACCTTCTGTTAAAATGAAGTTTTTCCTGTTTCTGTATAAAGAAAAATTTGGAATCCAATGTGGCTGAAACGACGTGAATAAGTGAACTTGAGTTTTCACCGGTCTTTGGCGGTTCAAAAATATTTTTTGAAAATACGCAGAGACTCAACTTTTTAGTGTTCGATACACCTTCAGTCATTCTAAACACTCAAAAAATATGAAGGATCTCAAGGCTTCCAATCTTGAGATAATCTGATTTTCGAAGGAGCAAAAATTGTTAAAAACGTTGAAACTTTCAACATCAGTTTCGTCAAGTTTTTGTCAAAGTACGATGATTTTATCGGAAAATGTGTCAGATAGAGGTCATATTGAAATTTAATTCCGCATATGATAGGCTGTTTTTTATAACGATTCAATTACCTTAACACGAGAATTTTAGCATTTGTGAAATTTCTTGTAAATTTTTTTCCTCACATGACCCTATGCGCTTTTTGTGTTTTTGAGTATAATGATAAACTGAATAGCGGAGAATATTCAGACATGTGTCGTACACAATCGGTTGAAATTTCAATTTGATCGGACTATCCTATCGCTCATACAACGATTCTTTCTCCATTTTGCCTGCGATTTTTGACATTTTTTTTTATAAAATCCCAAAAAAATAGTGAAAAGCCTCATCCGATCTGCGGGACACTCAGGAAATCGTGTCCTTGGCGTGAGTTTGACCTATGTACCAATTTTCAGCTTTATCGGTTCAGCCCAACTTGCTGACAGCGTTTTGGGTGGAGGAAAAAAAACGGAAAATCGCATTTTCATCATTTTCAGACCTCAAAATTGAAAATTCATCCCTATCGGGTTAAAAATACACAGGAAGATGTAAAATCTCACGAGAAAACCAATGAAACAGACTAGAAGTTGATACAATGAGGCTAGATCGAGATACCCGCAAAAAAGCTTATCTTAATCGAACCATATTAAGGGAACGGCCTAGCGGCCGTCCCTTGATATATATAACAACCGAAAACCGAAAACCGACGAAAACATCGATTTTATCGCATTTTCTGACCACACACTGGAACGCCGAACTGATGCCAGTAACTTACTCCTTGCCTTCATAGTCCGACTTTGAACTCGGTGCTGCAACGCCTCCGTTTTGTTTTTATTGATGACTTTTTAACCATCAACCCGAGTTGAAGAAGGTCGAAAAAACGTTATTTCTAGTCATTTTGAAATTTAATTGTAATGTTTCTCTCTGAACGATGAACCTGTTTACCCAACGGTTTTTTTACCTCAGAATACTTCATTACTAGCTTGTAAACGAACAATTTTTTAGAAGAATTTTAACTATTGAAAATTAGTTTTGCGGATAAATTCCATAAATTACAGCTATTTCCTTGCATTTTATTTTATTTACCCTGGTTCCCAGTGAAATTCTGCGTCAAATTTTCGTAAAGCGAGCTTAAATTATGTTAATTCTCAAAAAGTTTCCGAAAACGTTAAATTTTAATCTTTCGGCAAATGGTCTATTTTTCACAAAATTATTTACTACTAAGGACGTCATTGCTTATGCTGCAAACGGTAAGCAATTAGGGTTTCTATCGCAGGTCTTACAGGAAATGGTCCTTGCTATAGGTGATTTCTAACTCTCGAAATCGTATTTTTTCTAAATTAAAGACCGTTTTCGAAACATGTTCGACTCGCTGTCAGAACAACATTTGTTCAATATTTACAGAAAAGAAAAATCTGAAAAGTTTTTTGGTATCCGCATACAATTTTAAGCACATATAAAGTTGTTTTCGATGTAATAGACCGAGTCAGAAATTTTTGAGACCGACCGTAACCCAAAAGTTACGGTATATGGGTGAATAGAAACTTTACTGCAGGCTGAAGTAAATTTTTTTTTCATAATTTTCAAAAATAAAAAGTAAATCTTTAAATAAATAGTAAGTTTAATCCATGATTTTGAAAAAAAATCGGAAATCAGGTTATTCCTAATTCTCTTGAAAAATGTTTTATCAGTCACTTCTTCAGACAAACTTTCCAGACCAAAGCTGCTGCAGTGCGAAACAAAACAAAGCATTGAGAAGGCTCGGCAAGATATCGTTAATGTCCTCGCCGATGCGCAGGTAACGTGTTCATGTTTTGACATGCGTTTTCTTCTACTGTATTTACAGTCGGTGCAGGGGTTTGTGCACTTCGCACTTTGTCATTTAGTAAGAACAATGAGAATGTCGTTCTTAGTCATGAAACATTACCTTTACTACCAGGTTATAGTCGGTGTACGTTCTCCGCTGATTTTCTGCCCGTGATGTATAATGCGTGTTTCAATATACGTCGTAAAACTTGCGAACTTTGTTGAAGGAGAAAAGTCTTACTGGGGAAATTGTCTACGCTCATTTACAGCCGTTCTTAGTATTTGAAATCTCGTATGCAACTGACACTGAAGGAAAAATCTTACGCATAGGTTTTCTTTGGTTGTACACCCGATAATTTTTTTTGCATAATCAATCATGAGCAGTGTACATGTAATTGTCAAACTGTCGAACTGAAAAGATGTTCCAGACGCAAGATTTCTAACTGCACAATTCTGAGAATCCAAAATTCAACACGTGCAGTGAATGCAACCAACGCGTGCTTCTACCGTCATATGTTGACACCAGCGTTTATCACCCAAAGCAAGTATGGCCTGGTGGTTAGGGTGTTGGCCTCGCATGCGAGAGGTTCTTAATTTGAAACTTTTTGTAAAATTTTGGTAAAATGATGGCAGCAGACGAGTTTTTCGAAGTTTTACTATTCCCTTTGAAGTTTTACTGTTCGTTAACCCCGATAACCTATCGTGAGGCTGGCTTGTCCGAGCGATAGCGAGGACAAGCGCGTTAGCACCGCGCGGAGCGCGGAGGTGGGATCCGTTTGAAAAATATAAGTAAAAGATCGAAAAACATACAATTTGGAAATTTCGATTCTCCAGAACACTTTAGTTCTGAAAAAACTCGCAGAATACAGGTTGGCAATTTTGGATTCTCAGAATAGTGAAGTTAGTAAAATGTTAGTTCCAGACCCTGTTCTTCATCCTAAAACATTTTCTCAGTCTTATTCACGTTATAATTACAGGACAACTTAATTTCATGTTTGTATGGCTCCATTTTTACAAGACATTACCCAGTGGTTTCGGTGCAAACCGGTTAGCATATTTGTAAACTGTACCGGTTTTTTGTCAGATTTCGTTTGACCTAACGACAGCTAACAACCATTTGATTGTTTGTACGGCTCAGGCTTAGTTCCGAACACAGACTGTATGTGTAAAGGAGATTGCCTAGCTTAGCCTCTCCGCGAAGCCAAAATGAAAGAGTCAAATTTGGGATTTTGACAACAAAACGGTACAGTCTCCGGATATGCAACCGGTTAAGCTTACATTGCTTTGTCAATCTCCAGTGAGAAGTATGCATACGGTGGTGCATCGAGTTATGTCTTGTAAAACTGTTACCAATTAACTTTAACTTCTTAAAATTCATTTTTTTTTCTGATTATAACGGAAATGTAAAGATAAGATTTGGTTGGGATATGTAATCGGATCTGGCGCACCTCTTCAGTTTGACAGAAATAGAAACGTTACTTCACAGGCTGAAAAAACATGAAGAGAACGTTCGCGAATCCATTTTTGTGATAAAGGTGATGTTTCATGAGTTGAAACGATTTTTATATTGTTGCCGCCTGAAAATGTTTGCTAGACCTCATTCCGTATCACCACCAATTGTTACAACCATGTCACCGTTATAATCAGAGAAAATAGGCGAATTCAGAATGTGAATGGTATTAGTTTTACCAGACATAACCCGCAGAACCGACTGTACATCTGCACAACAATTCGTATGTTTTTATTGTTAACTGTAAATTATTTAACGTTCTTACTAAAATAACCTTGATCCTTCTTCATGCCATACTCTTAACACGGTACAAACATTGACATGAAAAATATACAGGGTGTCCCATCATTTTGTCCCGATGTTGTCTGCTCCGTTTTTGAGTTGTACTGAACCAATATGGCTGAAATTTTTTTCTGGAATAGAGCCGATGGAAACAATGCCGAGATCTCGATGGTACACAAGTCAAAAAGTTAACAAGTCGGGTGTTCTTCTTTTTTTCTTTTTATTTGATTATTAAGTGTGATTTTCTTTTTAGATGCCTTGTAATTGAACCATTATTGTTAAGTGTCTTGCTCGAAAAATTAAAAAAGCCCAAAATGTAGTTTTTTGATGGCTTGTAAAAATTTTATACAGACGACGAATAAAGTTCTGGTAGGTATCAAACATTTTTCCAAAGTCACCTCTCTTGCAGAAAAAACATTTCTGCCATTTGGTTCTGTACAGCTCAAATGCGGAGCCGTCAACACCGGGACAAAAGGATGGGCCACCCTGTATACAGGGTGGCCCAAAAGTTCATGTATCCTTTTTGGCCATCTTTTTCATAAAATTACAACAAGGCAATAATGATCGGACTGGAAATTAACTGAACTTTCCAGAATTGCCTTCTGTTCTATACTCAGATGAGTATTTCAAGAGTTATACACAAACGTACAAAAACACGTTTTTTATACTTTATCGCTTATTTTCCCCTTACTCACCATTTAAATCCTGTGTTATTTATATTGACTTATATATTTTAACGTAATTGCTACAAATTAAGTAGAAAAAAATGATAACTGGTAATTCACGCTACTTCAGATTACCCAGATTAGGTAAGACTGTCAAAACATGAAACATTAGCGTTACAAGCAACTAAAAATGCCCAGAAGGCAGTGGGAGTAACGAATATGGTTCGATCCTGGCTAGTCCAATCGTGAAAAAGTATGAGAAAATACATTTTATTCACTTATTTCAAATAGTCGGATCGTGAAAAAGCAGGAAACAAGATTTGCGATGAATCACGGAAAAAAAGTTTGTACTTCTTTAAGTCAAATCAAACTAAATTACCCGAACCAGATCTTTCCACGATTGTTGTGGTAAGATTCATCCTCATAAAAAATGCTGGCATTCAATTTTAAAACTTAAGTATTTTACAAAAAATCTCATCATTATTGGATGCGAATGAAATGAAAAAAGTTTCGTGGCAGATTTGTCACACAAACCGAAGTAAAATGACCTATGCTCACAACGAGCTAGACGAAATAATGGGGTTTGGGTTTCACCGAAAAGATCAAATTTTTTTTGTGTAATTTGGTTTGATTTTTGACTTGGTGAAGTACAAACTTTTTTTCGTGATTCATCGCAAATCTTGTCTCCTACTTTTTCACGATTGAACTAGCCAGGATCGAACCAGATTCGTTACTCCCCATGCTTTCAGGGCATTTTTGGTTGCTTGTCTATAACTTTTTAATGTGTGAACAAATCACATGTACAGTTTGTAAGCTAAATACATGTATATGTGCTAATGTAATAAAAATGCCCTATCCGTTGAAAATTTTTCATAAGATTCATGAACTTCAGCTCTTCTATAACTTCAGATTTTCGAATATTGAATTTCAATAATATTTGTGAAAAGTAATTGTTTGTGAGCCCCTTCATTTTTTTCCTTGTAAAATGAGTCATTACATAATTGACATAAATTTGTTCGATCATACCACCTTAGCATTCATACAACAATTCTTTCACCGTTTTGCCTGCGATTTTTGACATTTTTTCATAAAATCCCCTAAAAAGGGGGAAAGCTTCATCCGATCTGCGGGACATTCAGGAAATCGTTTTCTAGGCGTGAAATTGACCTATGTACCAATATTCAGCTTTATCCGTTCGGCCAACTTGCTGACACCATTTGGGTGGAGAAAAAAACGGAAAATCGCATTTTCATCGTTTTTTTCCTTAAAAATGAAAGTTCTTCTCCAAAGCGAAAAAATACCCAGGGAGATGTAAAATCGCACGAGGAAACCGACAAAAAGCTTTTTTTAATCGAACCATATAAATCGAATCTTCTAAATACCAACCCTGTTCAAGTGCACGTGCATTGACTACCATCGGCTTGCATAAGTGCTATTTTCGTTGAAAACATTGAAAATTAAGCTATAATTTTTGCATGTGTCTTTTTCAAACTTATTTGTTGGTCATTACTTATCAAACAAAATTTATTGGTAGTAACGATAATTTCGGGAAACAGCACTGATGCAAGATGATTTCAGTGCACACGCACTTGAATAAGGCTGATATCGCATTTGACGCTGATGTTTCATGTTTTGACGGTCTTGAATGATCTGGGTAATCTGAAGTAAATTTAAAGTATCTGATTTAAATCGTGAATACGGGAAAAATAAGCGTAATAAGTATTAAAAACGTGTTTTTGTACGTTCGTGTGTATAACTGATGAAATAATTATCTGAGAACAAAACGAAAGGCATTTTTGGAAAGTTCAGGTAATTTCCAGTCCGACCATTATTGTCCCGCTGTAATTTTATGTTTTTACACACGCGAAGAAGACGACCAAAAAGTGTACGTAAACTTTTGGGCCTCCCCGTACCTACTTCAGCATAGTTTTCAGTTGTAAAAAACGTATTTGTGATTCAGGTGGGAATTCGCAAAATTGTGGAACGGGATGCCAAAGATGTACAGGAGTCGATAAAGGTTTATTTGACACGAATCGAAAATTCCTATCAGGCGTTGTGCCCTTCGGAAGAAACCATAAAGTTAGTCTTCAACTGTTGAAAAACTAACATTAAGTTTGTGACTTCGGCCGTCGGTTTCGCAGGACACCAAGTTGTCGTTTACTATTAGCTCCTGAATTCTTCAGACACCAAAATATTCTGTAAAAACTCGTGTTGATCACGTTTTTTTTGTTAGACAAATCATTGTTCCCAATGTGGTAATACTTTCAAGTTATTTTTGATGAAGGGGATAGTTGTTTTTGGCGTTTGCATTTTTGTAAACATTTAACGATGCCTGAATTGATGAATATGGCTAAATTAAGCATCAACTTTTAGTGTTTGGTGCTAATCAGGACATAAAACTGAATATCTTGCTTAGCAGACGGTCGCAAATTGCGTAAAGGGCATAGTTTTTTTTGACGCTTGCGTATTTAAACCTGTAAATCTTTAACGATGCTTGAGTTGATGAAGAAACCTCGAAAACGTGTATTTTAACATAAAATGCTGGAAATTAACTCTACAATTGACCTTCACCGCATATCAGACCCTGAAACATGCTCAGAAAAGCTATCCTCATGATCAAAAAAAATCGCAGTACAACAAATAACAACATCTGTTATCAGTTCAGTTACAAATCTAGAAACATAGTGATAATCCTCATTCGCTTAATTCAGGTACATCGATCAAGTACAAAATGCCACGGTTACGATTGAAACTAGCATACGGTCGAAATTGACCTTTACTGTCTGAAGCAGTTCTGACCCGAGGAATTCAACAAACAGTACCCTAAAATGATTTTAATATGATGATTTGCATGAAAATTTATTTGTTAAGTGCGGTTTCATATAAGAGCTTTAGAAAAATTGGTCAAGAAAAAAATTAAAGCTAATTTCAGGCATAAAAACCAAAATCCACCCCCTAAATCCTGTCTTAAGCGGATTTTCGATTATTTCAGTTTTTCGATGAAAAATCCGGAAATTCCCGGTGTTTTACCAAATTGAGTAAACCACATTTCTTATGTCGAGCCTGTATTAGGTAATATTTTTTAGTTGACCTACTTATCTTTATTTCTTCATATGGAACTCTTAGATTTCATCAGATCAATCGAACAGGTTTCATCTTGAAAAAATATTTCCATATAATGTGATTTTTCATTAGGACTCATACTAAGAACATATATCTTGTTTTCTTCGTACACATACCGTATTTCGACCACACATTGTTGAAAGAGACCGATTATTAAAATAAAGCTTAGCTTCTCGGTATGTAGGTATCAGTGAAACGAAAAAGATAACAGAGGCAAATAAACAAATGAAATTGAGATGTGTTCCCTATTTGAAGACGAAACTACAAATGGACCACAAGGCACCAAAACATATGTAGTTACATAAGTACTGTTCAATCACTAGATGAGTATTCATTTCACTTTACAATTGCGAATCACTAATTACACATGTTAGTTCTCCAACGGATCTGTCATTGTTTTGAGAGGCTAACTCTCTTTCTATGAATGGGGCGGCGGAATAACGCTTACGAATATTACGATCTGAAATCAAATGCAACTTAAATTCAACAGTTCACGCTAGACATAACTTTAACATGACGAAACTACATATCGCAAATTGATTTGTATGACAAAATTTCCATCATACCCGTTTTTCACGTTTTTTTAACTCAAGTCGTCGGTTTTTTAGATGATAGGGTGCCCGTTATGAAAACAAGATTCATAATTAAATCATAATTTCAGTCCAATAACGTTTTAAAACCTGTTATAAGACACAATACTGAGACTTTGTTAGCACCCATAAAACTAACAATCTTACTAATTGTAACCACAAAGCACGCAAACTCCGCATCGGCAAGCATGCGCTGGTTTTTCCTTCATGTGAGAGATAAATGGACCCAGGTTGAAAAGTGTATGTATACATTTGGTGTAGACAAGATGGCTGCTAAGAATTATTCTTTGCTTCATGAGTTTTAACAGGACGCGTTTTACTAATATAATCCTCAGCAAAACCTTGCATTCACCCCATTGTTTGTGATGGTCAATTATCCATTTCCACGACAATGTTTTCGTTTCGACTATTGCCCTAGGAAAGTTATTACAAATAACTAACTCGGCCCAACCTATTGAAAGCACCGTAGTTGCCTTATTTTCTAGTTATTTGACAATAAGTATATTGTTTTTAATCTGTACCACACATCATGTTACTGTTGTTTGAATAAAAAAATTTGTTTTTTTAAACCTATTTTTACTTTCTTCGGTGTTAACGTGGCACAATCTAATTTAATCAATCCGCTATTATTGTCTAGGCAAAAACCAAGCTCAATTTGATGTGTGGCTTGAAATTACGAGATAAATAAGAAGCTAAGCCGCATAAATAATTAGCGTCCCACAGATTTAAATAAACCAAAACAAACTGATTCTCCCTTTAAAAGCAGAATCATCAGTCATTTGCACCACATTAGAACCGTCTTATATTAGCTCGAGTTAAGGAGAGATCGAATCTAAAACTTTACAATGCTCACCTTGTATATAGTCCACATGTACAACACAGGACAAAAAGAGGACAAAATCGCCGAAGCTTCGGCGAGTCTGCGCGAAGCTTCGCGCACACTCTCCGAAGCTTCGCGCACACTCTCCGAAGCTTCGGCAATTTTGTCACATCTTTTGTTCTGTACTGTACATATTTTTTCTACATACCCTGAAGATTTCAACCCATTACATCAAACCGTGTTGTATAGGGAGAAAACACTCAAAATGAGGGTACTCTAAACTTTTGACTGCCACTGTACACATATTTTTGTTATAGCCAAGATGGCTGCTAAGAAGTATTTTTCCCGAGTTATCTACAGCATGCGGTTTAGCAATATTATCATTTGTCAAAAACGTACCTTTTCTCTGACAACTAATTTATAACCCGTTCCGTCGAACGATACGATTGCCGATTTACGGTTGCTTTTTGTACAGGGTTTTCCATCCTTTTGTCCCGATGATGCGTTGTATTGAACCAATATGGCTGACATTTTTCTGTAATAGAGGAGACTTTGGCAATTCGTTTGATACCTACCAGAATTTTTATTCGACGTCTGTAGCTAATTACACAAACCCTGAAAATTCTAATTTGACCAGCATTTTTTTTTGTAATTTATCGAGCAAGCCACATAACAAGTAAGCATCAATCACGACGCACCGTGAACGGAAACCATAGGTAAAAAGAACACAGAAAGAACAAAAACAAATAATTCTAATTGTTAACTTCTCGACTCGGATATCGTCGTTGGACTCGACTCGGCATCGTTCCGTGTCACAGTTTCCAACAGCTTCCGTTCAGGTTACAAACATAATGTCAAGAAATTCCCAACACCTCCCGTTCATAGTCATACGCCATATGCATAGTAACCAACACCTCCCGTCGTCAATCACCGGACGTATAAACGGCAGCACACCTGTGCCAGTTAAGGGTTCACGTCCACAGTCCGGGAAGGGGGGGGGGGACTGCTGAACCTCGCTCTCACTCGGACAAGCAAGCCTCACGATAGGTTATCGGGGTTAACGAAAAGTAGAACTTCATAGGAACAGTGTATGATCAAAATGAGCAAAAAATAATTCAGTGAGACTTGAACCCGCACCCTTTCGTTCAAAAAATTGTCGTGCTAAACCACTAGGTCACGCCGGCTGATAGTAGAGTGTGCGCACACACGCTATATATTAGCACGGGCGAGCCAGCACTTTATAGTTTCTGAAAATAACCGCCCAGGACATACAGAAGCATGAGTACACATGACAAAGGTATTGTATGACCATGAATCTGAAAGAAATTAATAGCATACTAAATCAAAAATTTCGGTAATATGAGATTTTTTAGGAATATTCTTACGGTGGAGTTGTGATATTATATCATGGAAAATATTTGTTTTGTTGAGGATTGTTTTAAAACCGGTTTTACTGAGTGATAGACAAGGGTTTGGTGATAATTTATAGGCGATAGATGTTATAATGAACGGTGAACGAGATATCTGATGACGTACAAACACTCTACAAACCCGCACGTGCACAGTCTGATGACGTATAAACACTCGCCGAACGTGCACGTGAACAGTATGACGTACAAATACTTACCAAACCAGCACGTGCATAGTCTGATGACATACAGGGTTGTCTCAAAAGTTATTCACACGTTCTTTTTCGGGTGTGTAATATCACAAAAATACAATGGGACAATGCACAATGGTCAGACTGGAAATTACATGAACTTTCCAAAAAAATCCCTCCGTTCTGTTGACAGATACGTATTCCCGAGTTTTCTTTTTCATGAGTTTCAAGCAGGCAGAAAGCGTTTTGATGATCAATAATTTAGTAAATACGAACCTTCACCCCATCATTTATGATGATCAATTGTCCAATCAGTGGAAATACTTAAGTTTGCACTTAATACTGCACGATTCAACTGTTTCGAATGCGTTTTGGTGAAAAAGTAGGCAAAACTGTTGTTTATTTCACGATTTCATTTTCTTTGAAATGAACGTGGCACAAACAATTTAAATCAATCCGCCATTCGTGACTAGGCAAAAAACAAGCTCAACTTGAAGCTTGGCTTAGAACTACAAGATGCATAAGAAGCGATGCCGCATACATAATTAGCGTCCTACAGCTTATGTTTAGTTGAATATCAGGATCTACCGTTTTTGGAGTATTTGATTCTCAACAGAACCGCCTCATAACAGTTTGAGTTAAGGATAGTACAACGCATTACCTCTCAAATGCTCAACGTGTATATAGAACTAGTGAAAACCCGTCCCGTTGAAACAATATCATTGTAGATTAAATGCTGTTATTTGTAAGACTTTAGTTTGTCACGAATAATGGTCAGTGATTGTTAATCCACAGTCAAATGATGTTTAAACACTCGCTTACCCCTCACACTTCGTATAAAAACTTGCCAACTTCTGCCGTCCACAGTCACATGACGTATAAAAGCTGGCCCGAATCTACAGGGTGGTCCAAAAAAATGCCAACACTTTGGCGATGAATATCTTTTGACACAGAGTACCAATTTCTATGCGCTTTTCAGGGATTAACATCAACATATTAACTTAGCGATCTCTATGATATCATAGTAATCGGTCAATCACAGCGGCCATCACGCCTGATTGCGTGGAAAACTGCGTGTGGAGGGAAAACCGTGGTATATGCGCGTGCTGACACAAGTATTAAATAGACGTTTTAAATGAAACGTGAATTGACACGAAGATATTAATAGAAATAAACATATTTATATGTCTTACCTTCAATTTTAGTAAATTTGAAATGGTATTTTTTGTTCAAGAATGTAAAATTCTCATGTTAGCCTGAAAAACATAATTTTATTGCCTTATTAAAAAATACTAGGGTAAACCCGTTGCAGGGCAACGGACGATCAAGTTAAATAATGCCCATTTCCTGCACTAAATCCGACGAAGTATATGTTTTTGTATACCCTAGTTAACCCGACCCGTAATTGTTCAAACTTTATTCTGTAGTATAGTTCACTGACAGAATTACTGTATAGATAAAAATTTATAGCCACCCGTAAAGTTTTCTACTCAATACAGCTTCTTTCATTCATAAAACATATTGTTTCCACATGTCCCGTTGACAACTCCAAGACATATTCATGATTACACGAAATGGGGTAATTTATAACTCATAATTTCTAGCCGTTAAACTTACCCGACTTTTTGAATTCTAACTTTACTACCCACTCAGTATAATTACAGGGTAACAGTAGTTGAAAGAACCCGTGAAAAATAGTTAAAAGTACAACCCGTGGAATTTTGGCTGGCTATTATTATTTTGTTTTAGATCCATTTAATAACATATTTAAGCCATGTCTCGTTGAAAATGGTACTTTTATTACCTCATGACCCGACCCGATAATTTGTAGTGAAGAGTAGATAAAAAAATCTAGCTTTTGATTTTAGTAAAAATATTGAAAAAATCATTTTTCAGAATTACTTTATTAAAATAATTACAATGAGAAAAACTCGTGGAAAAGAATTTGTCACCCGTGAAGTTTCCAACTCATCTTACTTTTCTTCATAAAATATACCGGACCCGTTGAAAACTCATCGGGTAATGATGTTATACATAGGAGTATCCGACCCGTTACGTTGAACTCACATGACCCATTTAATTCTGACTTTATTTTTCTAAATAATAATTATTTTAAGATTAGGTCAATTGTATTGTTACACTAAAAGGAACCCGTGGAAAACGATGTATTTACTCGTATGTTTTTTCTATTATGAATTGTAATGTTTTACCCGTCCCGTTGGAAACCTATAGGATATTTTTAACTCTTGACCCGACCCGAGAAGAGTGTAGATGGGGTTAAGATCGCTGACACTACTTGTACTGTTTTTTATTAGAGAAAATATATCTCAAAATAATGTATTGATTGATTGATAAAGATTGATCACGTTTAGTAGTTGACAGACTTTTTTTTCGTGATGGACGGTGTTGATGATTCCCGATGTTGATGAAAAAAGATACAAAGCCTTTTTTAAATGTAAACCTTTGCATCCGTGACCTTAATTAGCGGTAATTTTAGTTAAGGTCTTTGATATTTCCAGTTCAGTGAATAGATGGAACCTTCTTTGAGGGTGTGGATGACAATATCTCCTCAACTTTTATGAGAGGTGATGATGATTACTCTCGTGGAAACAAATGAATAAAAGAGTTTTTCTGCGTTTCACTTCTGATATTTATATGGAATCGTTTGCGGACATCGCGACATTGAGTTTTAATATACTAGGGTAAACCCGTTGCTACGCAACTGTTTCTTACGTTAACAAAAATCAACTATCCTATAAAAACATTGTGTAAAACCGTCAGTTATTTAAATAACTGTAATACAAACAAAATGGGAGTAACCTATTTACATTCAAAGACATGGAATTTAACCAATTAAAAAGTTTCTGAAGTTCAAATAAAGTTTATGGATTCAAAACATTCATAAGACTTTTTTATCAGCTAGTCTGGAGGCATAAATTTTTTATTCTATTCAAGCACAACTGATAATGAAAATTACCACCGGTACATTAAATCCGTTGATTCCAAAATGCATAGAGTTTGCAATATTTTTCAATTAGTTTACTTGGAAGTTTTGTGGTTCAGTCACTCGAGGGGGTACTGATGATTGCAACCCTGTTTAATAAATTTTTAAGTGATCCAATAAAAATGTGTTATTAAATTTCAACTATCATGACCTAACCACCGGTTGAGGTTAGAATTGGTCAGATTGAAGGGTATGTGATGATTTGTTTTCTTGTTGCCATCATGAGGGTGACGATGATTTTTTCAAGTTTCCCATCAATTAAAGAAAGGGTTTGAGAGTTATTTGGTTACTTTTATACAAAAAAAGCGTGACACACATACATACATACATCGTCTAATTTATATATAGATAAGATAAACAAATGTTTTTTATACGAAAAAAAGCAAATTTCAGAATAAAAAATGCTTTAGAACAAACGCTGACATCCATCGAAACTTTACTTGCTCAACCAACTAAGGTTGATGTTTACCCTGACAAGTGAAAATAACACTATATGCAACAAATAATGTAGACCTCGGTTTTTCCTCCATGCGCAGTTTTCCACGCCATGAGGCTTGACGGCCGCTCTGATACGCCGATCTCTTTGATATTATACATTTATCTAAATTAGTATGTTGATGTTAATCCCTGAAAATTTCATCTCAATCGGACATTGGTGTCACAAGATATTCCGCACAAAAGTGTTGGCATTTTTTTGGACCACCCTGTATGTCAATCCACAGTCACCAGACGTTTAAATCGCGTTGCCTTAGAGAGTATACGGCTTGTATGGGGTTAGCGGTCCAAATAACAACTTCCCAGTTTAATGAAGTTTTGGCTACACCTATGGGTAACCATAAAAATAAGACAAGTAAACAAATTAATTCAGCAAAAAACTAAGCTCTGCAAGTTGTAAAACTCAAAATGTTTCATCGAAATTTTCTTATTACTTCTCTTTGGTTCATGTCATCAAGCTGAAAAAATTATATGGTCATTGCGGTCATTTTGAGCTTGTATTTTTTAAAACGTTTTACCTTGAAGTTTCACATTTCAAAAAGCCACGTCAATGAAAGTACTCATGTGCTCAGTTTGTCAATTTTGAACCAAAATTCCCAAACTTCACGCGTTCCTCACCACGATTTGCAACGTTGAATGCTCCATATCCCATATTATGTTCACCTTTATCTTATCAACCGAATATGATTAGCATAGGATTATATTTAACCATGTTAGTTCAGAAAAGAGGTTCTCCTCTCATGACTTTCGTACTAACGCACAGTCATGCAGTCGTTTATTATGGTCAGTCGTCCACGATATGGTAAAACGGTTTCGAATTGTTGCACGATTCAACTGGTTCGAATGCAGCATAAAGTACAACACTGTTTATGCTGTTGTTGAGAATTTGTTGACTGAAATGTATTCCTAGTTTTATTTTAATGAAAATGCAAAGTTTTAAATGGGACACCCGGTATATATGTAGCTCGATCATAACGGAGAAGTGCAGACTAAGATTTTTGGATAAAATTTGTCCGAGCCACATGAAAGTTTATCAGGAAAAGATCAATATTTAGTGTAGAAATTGTACACGGCAGGGAATTTTTTTCGGGTCCAACTCAAATTTTAGTTTGCATTTCTAAAGAAAAAAATGTATTTATTTAGTTGGACCACAAATAAAACAAAACTACTCAAATTGCTACTCGAAATAACATTTTAAACTCAGGTAATCACGATTCCGTGATTCAAAAATTTTGATTCGGTGGGTCCAGTGGTTAAAAATTCTAGAAGAAAAATGTCAGCTAACAAAAAAGCACTTTCACCCCATTGTTTCTTGTGGTCAGTCGTCCACTATTTGAAAATACTTCAGTTTCAATTATTGCACGATTCAAATGGTTTGAGTGCGTGAGAAAGTACATGTACCGTTAATGTTGTTGTTGAAAATTTAGTTGACTGAAATGTATTCACTTTATGTTTTACGCACTTTTGAGTAAACGTGGCACAATCGATTTAAATCAATCCGCCGTTCTTGACTAGGAAACGCCAAGCCCAATCTGATGCGTGGCTTGAAACTAAGAGATGAAGAAGAAACAATATCCCGTATACGTAAATATTTAGCTTCTCGAAGCTTCAGCTATTCTTTAACGGACGAATAACACAAGCTGTGGACATTTGGAGTATTTGATTCGCAGTACTGTTCATCCTGTATAGTTGTAGAATAATGCTCCCGTATTCTCAGTAAAAGTGTATACATACAGCCTCCGTCACTAAGAACCGACGAAAATGATATTTTTTGGTAAACATTTATTTTCACCGAATGAATTGATACTCTGTTTTTAGACAGTAAATTATGTTTAACAAACAAATCCGTTGTCCAAAGTTACCTAAATACATTATTTTTTTTATGAAAATCGGTTTTTAGTGACGCGCCTTGACATTGCCTGTGAGTCAGGAATTTATTGTTAGTTTAACACGAATATCATGCGATAGTCAAGTCGCATAATGAAACTTTTTAACATCCATGTAAATCAGTTCTTTGAGAACTTATATTCAAAATTTCAGATTCATACATTATTCGATGAGATATGCTTCTTTCCGTGAGGTATACTGCCATGCATATTTTGAACTTTTTCAATGAACATAAAAGTTAAAGCCGAAAAAAATAGGGATGGGCTTTCGGCTTTTTAATTGCTTGAAATAGTTAGCGCAAGATGTACTCTAAAACTTATTATAATCTTAATGAGCGATCGGGGGTTTTCTTAAATTGAGAATCGAATGAAGAAATCGACTTTCGCTGAAAAAATTGCGTGCAACCGAAAATGGAAAATCAGGAATTGGGTAGGTGTTAGACTATAAATAATAATGAACGGGTTACTGATTTTCAGCCAAATCGTCTTCATTCGACGTTTTCACCAAATCGCCCATTTTCGGTTGCAAACAAATTTTCCAGCGAAAGTAGATTTTTTCATTCGATTCTCAATTTAAGTAAAGCCCCGATCGCTCATTAATATTATAATAAGTTTGTAGAGGACATAATGCGCTAACTATCTCAAGCAATGAAAAAGCCGAAAGACCGGGCCTATTTTTTTTATTCGGCTTTAACTTTTATTTTCTTTGAAAAAGTCCAAAATATGCGTAGCAGTATACCTCACGAAATAAAGCATATCTTATCGAATAATGTATGAATCGATCTGAAATTTGTAATAATAGTTCTCAAAGAACTGATTCACAAGGATATGAAAAAGTTTTGTTATGCGACTTGACTATCGCATGATATTCGTGTTAAACTGAAAATAAAATCCTTACTCACAGGCAAACTCAAGAAGTGTCACTAAAAACCGATTTTCATAAAAAATAATGTTTTTAGGTAAATTTGGACAACGGATTTGTTTGTTAAACACAATTTACTGTCTAGGAACTGATTCGCAATTCATTCGGCGAAAAAAAATTGTGTACCAAAAAATATTATTTTTGTCGGTTCTTAGTGACGGAGGCTCATACATACATACATAAAGGTGTGTACATGTACGTGGTACATGTCAAAACGCGCACACTGAATGAAAAAACTCACTACACGGTCGCACTTGTTTGTGATGTTCTTGTATTTTGTGGAAGTCTGCGTGAACTGGATTAATTTTATCCAAAGATATTTTTTAACAAAGAACACTTTGTTAGTAATGATCACTAACACCAGTTTTCAGATTTATAATCCTTTTTTATAACAATAACAATTTAAAAAAAAACTCTACAGAAGGAACAAAAACTAAAAATGATTCATTCGGGGGAAACCAGCCATAACTTCTACAAGTAATCTCTGATGGGCGGCAAAATCATTTGATTTTCATTTAAGTGAAACGTTTTTTATATACTTCTAATCCAATCTTACCTAATAATATCCATACTTTATTGAGGATTTTGATCAGACTTTGAGGTTAATTGAATACGTTGAAAAAAAACGAAAAACCATGAAAATACTGATTAGCCTGTTTTAAAATATGAAAATAACCCAAGAAACGGTCAATTAGACAAAAGAATATTTTTTTTCTCAGGTATAATAGTTCAATATAATTTTATGTACAAATATTTTATGCAATATTACAATATTTTATGTATAAACACTCAATATATTTTATGAGAAATTGTTTTTAAACAAGTGTATATTTTTCCCCACCCTGTATGTAGACGTTATCTGGATTCAATCCTAAAATAGGATGAAGAAAACTAGGCATAAAAACCAACTTGGGTCAAGCTAAGTGAAGACCCCGTGTTTGCCTTATTGTCTTATTTTATTGAAAATAACTCAAAAAATATAATGCAAACTACACCATGTTACTTTTTGAACAAATTTTTTTTGTGCTACTTGATTTTCTTATGATTATTCGTTGCCCAGTCATTTTAAATCGATCCGCCATTCTTGACTAGGCAAAAAACAAGCTCAATTTAAAGCTTGGCTTAGAACGACAGGATGCTTAACAATTGATGCAACCTAGATAGTTAGCGTACCACAACTTTGAATTTTTTTTTAATGGGGGTTTTTCAGTTAAACACACACAATAGAACCGTCTATTAACAGTTCGAGTTAAGGATAGCAGAAAACATTACCCATCAAATGCTCACCATGTTTATAAGTTGCGGTGTTTGCATTAATTTCTTATTTTGCTGATAAAGAGTACATTAATTATAATCCAGACGTATTCACGTTGTTTGAACAAAAGAATTATGAAAAAAGTCTTTCTGCGAAATCTACGTTGCACAGTCAAATCAAATCAATCCGCCGTTCTTGACTAGGACAAAAACCAAGCCAAACTTGAAGCTAAGCTTAGAACGATGAGATGCTTAAGAATTGATGCCGCATAAATAATTAGCGTCCCGCAGTTTCAAATATACCAACACGGACTGAGTTTTACTTCAATAGCAGAATCATAAGCCATTTGGAGTATTTGAGTCACAGTAGAACCATTTATTAATAATTCGAGTTAAGGATAGCACAGAGATATGCTTTTCAAGATATGCTTTCCTGTATATAGAAAAAAGTCAGCCAGGAGACATTTTTGAAAACTGCGGCTTTTTTGTGAAAAAATAGTTCGGAAACCAAACAGGATTTAAAGGTGATACGCCTCCCCGTACATGTTTTTCGAACCGTAGCCCTCAAGGGGGTATTTCCAAGATATAATACGTACAATACTCGCGCAGTCGGTGTAACGCTGTTTTTGACACAAATTTTGGTTATGTGTTGTCGTTTTGAATACGTTGGTTACGTTTTGTCGAAAATTTTCACTTAAAACATTTTTGCCAGTATAAATGTGAATTTTGGATTCACACAAAAGCAACCTCAAAAAATGGTTGTTTTGAAGATCATGTACTTGTTAGGTGGTTCGAAGCTCACACTGGGTTTATACAACAAAAGATTTATGTAAGAATTTCTTTTCTTTTTCCGAAGTGAAATAGCTTCCATAGCTAAAAATAAGAAATATAGTAAAAAACCAACGTGGTCATACAGTAAATCGATGTTTTATAAACCCAATATTAGCTTAGAATCACCTTTAAATGTATTAACCATCAAAACATCAATTGTTGAGGTAGTTGAGTTGAGGAATCCATAATTCTCATTTATGCAAAACCAAATACAAGCGAAAAATTTTTAATAAAAGTTTGACACCGGGTGAATAATGAATTATTTGCTAGAAAACTACTTTCACCCTGATCATTCTAATAAATTATTGTCCACTTTATTACATTAGTTACCTTCAATTAAATCACGATTATGGTTCAATAGCGTATCGTTGAAAAAGTCTTACCAATTAGTTTCTCGATTTAAGAGCGGTTCATATATAAAACGAACAAAAACCAGGTCCGTCAACAAATTTAAGTATTGCTTTCTTATCACTTGAAGTTATTGCTTATGACTTCATAAACATGCCCAGAAAATTTCATAACATTATATGGCACACATTTAAAACGCATTATTTTTTTTATTTAATTTAGCTTTTTAATTTGTTAACGCATTTGAAAATTTTGGTTTGAAATTACGTTTTTGCTCTTAAATAGAAATGTGTCCCATAGAAAAAAAACTGTGCATGTTTATGGAAAGTAAGTGAGACGAAAAGACAGAAACATATAAGGTTAGAGTAACGAACAGACTCATAATTTTCTGATTTAAATTCTCTTACGTTTGCAGATTTTCAGATAAAATTTAATTACAGTTTTCTTTCTTCATACGATCATAACTGAAAAGGGTGAAAACATGCGGCAGGAATTTTACCGCGCTCTAGTATTGGTGAGTTTTATTTCAGTCAAAAAACAGTCGACAATGGAAACAAGCGTTTGCTTGACAACGGAACAAACTTTTTCAGATCAGCTCTTAAGAGTGGTTTCATATAAGAATCAACAAAAAAGTAGGTCAGTCACAAATCTAAAAAATTCTATTTTTATGCATATAACTAAAGACAGTGATCCGGCGAAACGCCCCACAAGCGGATTTTCCATTATTTGTCATCATGCTCGAGTAAACCGAAAAAAACCGGTTTTGGTCCATTTTTAGGGCCAACTTTGAGGGGAAATTCCCAAAAACTCCTACCACGAAAACAGCTGAGTATAGGCTCAATCGAAAGACCGCGTTCCCGTCTTTCGATTGCACTCGGTCAGAACGAGCGGATTCCGGAAATGCCTGAGAAATTTAGCGTCGTTTAATCGTTTGGAGGTTACGGTAGAGCAGACCAAATCGTATCGCGAAAGTGATTTTCTCGAGCACGATGACAAATAATGGAAAATCCGCTTGTGGGGCGTTTCGCCGGATCACTGTCTTTAGTTATATGCATAAAAGTTGCATAATAATTTTTTTTTACTGACCGACTTTTTGAACGCTTTTTGCGAATCTTATATGAAACCACTCTTAAGTAACCAGAATATTTCCTAGAAATGTGGAAACACTGTCGCTTTGTTTACAGAAGGCAAGTCGTGTTGTGATTTTTAAATTAAGAAATGCTTTATATAAGAAGTTGAATTTACAGAAATTCAGTCAGATTATCCAATAAAAATCCAAAGCATTGAAAAAAACTTGTTTTTGTATTTTTTGTTAGTGCAATTGAACTGACTTAATTTGATTTGGCAACCAAAGTGGCAGCGGATTTGGAGTTATATAAAAGGACTTAGTTAGCTTTGATAATCCTCAAAATGAAACAAAAATTTTAACTTTAAACATTAGATTAAAACGATGTATTAACATTTCGCTATATGAAGCAAATAGCTATATTACCAATTAAAAATGTGACGTTTGTATCGTTTTTGGATTGAAAAAATCGTCGGCTGACTTTTTTTATAGTAAACCTCAGGAATGAAACTACGGCAGAATTATCTTCGGTTAATTCAATCTGTTTTAAAATTTGTTTAACATCAATCTTATTTGTAAAATCAATTGATCATTTAATTTTTGATAACAAAGTAAAATTATCATTCGAGAACTTCGTCTAATTTTCGCTGAAGATTTTTGAGCAATCCTGTACAAAATAAACCCATTATCTAAATTCAGGAGTAATTATATATAGGGTGGGCCAAAAAACAGACAATGCAAAAATGTGCAAAAGAAGTATTTTAACACATCAAAGTTTTGTATTGGTTCAAAATATTTTTATTAAAATTGTGTTCCTACAAAATACATATTAAAATCGTGTTCCTTCAAAATACAATATTATAATCTTGTTTCTAACCTCAATTTTTTAGTTGAAAAACAGAAAAGCGCGCTACATTTTTTCATATCACGAACAGTTTAATATAATTGTTTAAAATAATGTTTCAGCTCGCAGCCGCCGTAGCTGTGAGCGGCAGGTGTAAACTTGAAGATAAACAATCCTCGGTAGTATATGGGAAGTTGGCTAACAACATACAAAATCGAAAGGTAAGTCATAACCGTTATTCGCTTTTGAACAAGTTAAGAAATATGTCCATATAATCCATCAAACGTTTGTGAAAACTAAAGAACTCTTTGTAACACTAGTTTTTTTTTAATAAAAATACTAGTTCCTTGTTTATCAATGGACTGTCATTGAAAATTGGAGCTGAAAGTGTAAAATAACAAAAAAAAAAACTTCGCCTTGTTTGTTTCGGTTTGATTTATTCCAAAGCGCACGTGAAGCAAAATTCACCCATCACAATGTTATTTTATAGACGGCAATAATCGCTCGCATGCCGCAAGTTGACTGGAATAGCGTACTTGAGCCGGTACCTGCTGCCATTGGCGCCATGTCTTCCCTGCTGATAGTTACCCTACGACTGTTAGTCGGCCGGGATGTAATTTTATTTTAATATAGCACTCAGTTTTAACCCCAGTGAAGAACAAAGTCAAGTGACAGTGGATATGCAAAAAGAAATCTTACTAAAATATACGTAATTTACAGGGTGGTTCCACTAATGACAAAACTTTGTTTATTCACAGTGGAAAAATAACATTTAACGAATACAGGGTGGTCCTAAGATTGTCAACACTTTGAAGTAAAACATTTTTGACACACATTTTTTGCATCTCATCGATAATTTCAATGAGTAGTGCAACTCATGTTATACATAGCTTTTAATATAACATTTTCCTGCAAAGAAAAACTTATGGTTGCTCTCAGAGCTTGCTTGATTGCACTGCCAACATTCCAATACACGTGACAAATTTGACTTACAGCAATAAACTTGGCGAGAAACTGATTGAACCGCAGGGTGGTTGGGTTCATTTCAAGAATCCAGAAACGTGTTGGGATGCGACTATGCAGGTATGTTTGTTTTTGACTCCGTGCACGCCGTGGACGTGGGGAAGGTAACATCCATGCCCTTTTATGAATTGGCTCTTTCACTTGTTTACCTAAAACAAAGTTCATTGTGGTCGTAACCATATTGAGATCGCCAAATCACAATTTTTTTAAAGGGGTCATTTTCGTCACATAGAAACGATTAATAGAACAAAACCGCATGGTTCGAAGGTTCTTAGTTCATCCCCCACGCATGCGTTTACCCCCTCAGAGCCCGCCAAAGTTTGAGATATAGGATGTATGTACTTTAGCTTGACTGGCGTAACTGGTTTCACCTACATCATGTGCCAGCTATGATGAAATTTATGGTGTCAAATTGCGTTTTTGTCTATCCCTGAATATGTCGAAGTTTTTTAAATAGTTCCCATATGATTTTTCTGAAATGAACTACGCAAACTTTGAAAGCTAGCCTCAACAAAAAAAAATTCTGCCAATCTATATTAAAGACACCAAACCCTAATCCATATCATTGAAACTCACATTTCTTTAGGGAGACCCAAATATATTTGTTTAACAATTTTAGTTTTAAAAATCATGAATGGTTATTAATACCGGATTTGCAGATGATTGCACGGGTGTACGATGTCCTGTCATCCGTGCATCACAGTATGGATCAAGTTCACATGTATGCGGCAAATATACAGAGACAATTCAACCCAATAATGCGTAATCTGTTCATGGTTAGTAAAAACACTATTCCCTCCATTTCCAACTTCCAACATCAGCTCGATTTGTATGAATTTTGTTTTCCAAACCGAACCAAGCTGTCTGATTACGATGGTGAAATCAGAATAACCATGGTGTAAACCCTGCTTATTGTAATATCGATTAGCTGGAAAAGCTGGACCAAGGAGTGTTTTGATAAAAACAGACTGTTCGAAAATGGTGTTTGTGTTTTGTTATGTGTTATGTGTTATGTTTTTCGAACATTTTATTAGCTTACCTCCGAAAAAAAACTGTTGGCACAAAACATAAACTGTAAGCTTTTATTAAGATTTCCGAAATCTCGCAGAAAGAAGTTCCTGGAAGTGATGCAACAATGAAATTGGTTAACAGTACTATCAATCAGATCGGAGGTCTTCAAACAGGTTTTAGTTTCTTTTGTACTGAGATATACTATGTTTATCTTTTCATGTTAGAACAAAACGACAAACTTTTTTATCAGATGTGGACAGGCTGTACTGTTTGGTCGGCTGAAGCATTACTGTACCTTGAAAAAAAACAGATCAAGAGTTTATTACTGTAAACATGTTGATTGGAACATCCTTAATTTCTATTTGAAAATATACTTTGGTACAGCATGTCAACATGTATTATTATTGCCTGAAAAAACCTACGGTTTGTATGGATGGGGTATGCGTCGACAAAAAAAATTATCTTTCAGCGGTTTTCGAATCACTATGTACCGGGTGTCCCATTTAAAATTCCGCATTTATATTTTAAATGAAAATTGCATTTTTCCTTCGATTTTGAAAAATTTTGCGTTTATTTATAGACACTTTTTGGCTATTTTGATTAGTTTTATATTTTTTTCAATCGAGTTTAAAAATTTATTTTTATGAAAAAATTCCCAACATACCCCTTTTTCACGTTTTTGCACTGTAGTTCGGGGTATTTTAGATGATAGTGAGACTGTTTTTGCGATTTTGATAATTTTGATCATCATCTCAGTCAAATAATGTGTTCGAAACATTTCAGACAACGGAAAACTGAGAAATTGTTCAAAATCATCTATCCCAGGCTGCTCACAAAGTGTACCCACAAAGCAGTTAAACTCCGCCTCCGCAAGCATGCGCTAGTGCAGGGAGCATGTTTGTTTCTTCTTGAGTAAGATTACTTGACCCAACGGAAAAAAATACGGTGAAACACGGTGGGTTACGATATTCTGCTGCGCAAACCACCACATCAGGTCACTGTGTAAACTTTCCCAAAGAAGAAACCACGCTCACTGCGCTAGCGAATGCTTGCGGAGGCGGAGTTAAACTACTTTGTGGTTACAGTTTGTAAGCAGCCTGCGGGTTAGATGACTATTATAAATTTCGCAGTTGTCTGTATTATGAAATGTTTATAACAAATTTTTTTACTGAGAGGATGAATACAAATATCAAAATCGCGTTTATAACAGCCACACTATCGTCTAAAATATTACGGACTACAGTGCAAAAACGTAAAAAATGGGCATGCTGGGAATTTTGTCATAAAAATTAAATTTTCGATTCTATTAAAAAAATTATAGAAAAAAAATAAATTGAAAGCGTTTATAATTTTACGCAAAAATTTTCAGAATCGAATGACAATTGCAGTTTTTATTCAAAATAAAAATGCGGAATTTTAAATGGGACACCCGGTAGTATACGATAATGTATAGTATTCGATCATAGGTTTATATGCAAATATAGTTTTATATGAAGTTCACACGAAGTTTTATTCAATGGTATCATTGTTCTGAAATTTTAAATGGATGTTCCAAACTTTATTACAGTCATTCTGAGATCTGGAACAAAATGTTGAGCTGTGATTTGATGGTTATTTTTCCTGAGGTCGAGTTGTTAACTAATGAAGGGTTATATTTAACACAGATTTTCATTATTATTTAGCAATGACATGATTTAAATTGTGAATCCCACGACTAAATTTTTACCGCAAAAAAAGTTTAAAACAGCCGTTAAGATTTTCAGTACAATCAAATCACTCATCTCTTGGTTATCTCTTGGTTAAACAACAAAATTCATAAACAGAAAAATTATATCAGGGTCGGTTTTCTTAGTTTATCGGTCTCAGGATTAGAACAGTAGTGAACCCTATCACTATGGTATATTACCTCCCAACATATAAGGAGCTAGTTCGCTAGAATCACCGCCGAGACCCTCTAAGAGCTCAACACCAAACTGTAGAATTTCTCAGGGAATTCGAGTTGAGTATACACTCAGAAAAACCGTCTCACAAAATCATGAAGATTACTAGTCAGTATTGTTTCAGGAATAGAAGCAAGTAGTAAGTTGTCCAATGAAATATTCAACAACATGTCATCGATCACAGAAATGGCGAATGAATATTTAATGAGTGTCGTGGCCCTGACTGCTATAAAGAAAGAACAGAAAGAAAAAGCTAGTCACATCAGTTTTTTGCTGTTAAACACTATAAATCAGTTTCATAAATACAGTTACAACACATGAATTCAGCATTAGTTTGTCCACATTTATATAGGTAAAATACAATACAGTTTCAGATTCAACAAATCATAGAAAAATACAAGATTGTAGTGAAAGCACTGAAGGAAGAAATGGCGGAAATAAATCAGATGAAACAGAACCAAATTGCTATACTAGAAGAGTCACGGCAATTACTTGCGAAGTTAGTTTTTTCACTTTCTTGAAGAAGACATTTTTGAATAATGCAACGTTAGCTTAATATGTAGCTGAAGCACAGTAGACTACAGAAATTTTTTTTTAATAACTATGGTCACATGAACAAAAATAACCTGGTCAATGCGTATTTTAACGTTTACTCTACAATAGGGGAGCGAAATTTTATTGTCACAGAAACAGATAAATACAAAAAAAATCGGGATTATGAAACTCAAATTTGGGCTCGGCCATGAAAACTAAGAGTATGAAACCTTTGAAGCCCTCAATTAGATTCCTTCCATGGAAGGCATCAAATTGGTTAATTATTGTCAAAGTCGTTTCCAAATTACGGAAAACAAATTGTCTCGAGATTAAAATTAACTTAAGCAGTTTTCTAATAGCGTTTTACGACGTTCACAAAGTTTTTCAAGAAATCTTAAATGTTTATATTATTACAATTATTTCTCCGAGCGGGTCTTACTCAGGGTAATCTTTATTATAGAAATGAAATAAAAGTATTAAAATTATTTTACTTCTACAGTCGGTCAGATGAACCTTTCCTTTTTATGAAAAGCATAAAATACCAGCCGTCTACCTTCACATTAAATGTACCTTTCGTCGTGTTAAACATCTACAGTTACTTTCACATTTCCATTAAACATCGGGATCAAGTTGACTAAATGAACGAACTAGATGAAAATCAAACTTTTACCAGAAAAAATAAATCGGGAAAGAGTATTTCTCCTAGATTAGGGAATTCCAGGATTATATCAGGTTTCAGGTTTCAGATTTCAAGTTATGCGAATCTATTCAGCTATTTGAAAACTTAATTGTTATTTTTAAACTATTGATATGATAGAACGGCATCCGTCCGTACACTTTGCAAGCTGCATTACATTAGTTATAAGGTGAACTCTTATCTAATGTTTGATTAAAAATATACTATAGGATTCAGTTTTTTCAACGAAAGAAAATATATAATTTTTTATTATTACAGGATAGGTCGAAAAAACGACTACACTTTGATTTGATATAAAAGTGGCTGTGTGAATTTTTTTAGAATTTCCGTTTTTACATTATGTTAACAACATATAAACTTAGTTGTATTGAGAAATTCCTGAGGATCTTAAAAGTTTGAGAGAATTGTGCACTTTTGACTGAAAAAGTGGCTCGCCCGTTGTTACAACATTCATACACAGCCATATACGACAATTTGTCTCTACGATTAGAATTGTCACTGAAACAAGGACTCATGTGGTTTTTAGGTATTTTTCAGTACAGTACGATAAGTTTCATCAATAAATTTCAGTTTTGAAACGTGCGTGAAAATTTCAGATGAAAAAGTGAGAACAGCGCTTTTATTCCAGTATGGCCCATTTTTCAAACGCGTTTTCGTGTTTTTTTGTCTGAATTAAAATAGGTTCAATTTTATCATACGCTGTATATGACCGTTTTCATAGTTTTTGATGAAAATTATAGACAAAAAATTAAAAGATCTTAATTAAGCGCCACTGTAAGCCGTCGCAAAAATGCGCGAGACGCTTTTGTGACTTACGTGCACAACTTTTGTTGGAATCCACATAGTACAGGGTGTCCCATTTAAAAGTCCGGATTTTTATTTTGAATAACAATCGCAATTTTCTTTCGATTTCAAAAAATTTTGCGCCAGGTTATAGACAATTTCTGGCTATTTTGTTTTATTTTTAATTTTTTCAAATCGAGTTTGCAAATCGATTTTTATGAAAAAATTCCCAACATACCCGTTTTTCACATTTTTATACTCAAGTCGGCGGTTTTTAGACGACAGCGTGACCTTTATTGAAATAAAGATTCATAATTTAAATCATAATTTAAGTTCAATAATGTTTTAAACTTGTTATAATACGGAATACTGATAAATTGTTAGCACTCATCAAAACTAACAAGCTGCTTACTGACAGTAACCACAAAGCACTCCAACTCCGCATCGGCAAGCATGCACTTGCGCAGGGAGCGTGGTTTCTCCTTCCTGTGAGAGATTAACTTACCCAGCTTGAAAAAAATTGCTAAATAAAGGTAGAACACAATGAATTACAATATCATGTTTTGGAAACCACCACATCATGTCGGTGTTGAGTATGGATAAACCTGATGTGCAAACTTTCACAAAAGGAAACCCAAGCTCCCCGCGCTAGCGCATGCTTGTGAATGCGGAGTTTTAGCAGCATGTTGGTTAAATGATTGTTACCAATTTGATTGTTATCCGTCTCATAACATGTTTTTATCATATTATTCAAGTGAAATGATTTCTTAAATTATCAAAATTGCTTTTGTAACGCTCACGCTATCGTTTAAGAAGCCACCTACTACAGTGCAAAAACATGAAAAAAGAGGGGTGTCGGGAATTTTGTCATAAAAATCAATTCGTTGAGTTGATTTCGGAAAATAAAAAAAGAAACAAAATAGCCAAAAATTGTCTATAACTTGGCGCAAAATTTTTTGAAATCGACAGAAAATTACGATTGTTATTCAAAATAAAAATCCGGACTTTTAAATGGGACACCCTGTATAATGAAAACTTCAGGAAAGTAAGTTATTATGTGGCTAATCTATGTTGAAAATGACAAGCCAAAAGATTGGACACCGGTACCTCTGAGTCGACAAGCCAAAAGTTTGGACACAGCCACCTTTGAGTCAGATCAAAGTATCATATCAACCGAATCCAACACTGGGAAAAAGCTAAGTACATATGATCGAGACTTTCTGACGCGCGAAATAACTAAGTGTGGTGTACATACAGGGTGGGCCAATAAAAACCACACAACTTTTGATGCAAATAACTCAGTGACTGAGAATCGGTTTGAACTGCGGTTTGCATCATTTTAACTGGTATATCTTTGACTTTCATTCGTATAATTATTATGGATAAATTTAACTTTTTTGAAAAGATATCAAACTTTGACCGAAAAGTTTCTGTTTTGCTGCTGAGAACCCATAAAACTTTATTTTTTACAACAATAAATTTACACAAAGAGAACAGAAATCTTTATATAACACACAAATGTCCGTCGCCGAAATAATTTACAAAATCCAGTTCGTGGCCAAGGTATCTTTATGAGTGTCTATGTGTTTTCTGCGCAAATATTTATATTTCATTTTTGTATTCTATATAGTAATTCGATGTCGAAACGACCGCCAATTTGACTCCCTTTCACTGTACGACGTCGCAAACTTCAGCTACAAAAATGTGGGTCCACCAGTTGCACCAGGCGTTGCAATGGGAAAAATACGCATCCAGGCGCTCTAAAAAATGACCCATCACCCCTAGCCCCAGACCCCACCCTACTCAATTTTTAATTCTAAGAACGACGGTGAAAGAATTTTCCCCCGGCCATCATTAAACTGTTGAAAACTTGCGCCGAGTGACGGCAAAACATACCAACAGTTCAGTGTCTATCAAATACAGAGGACGGGATAATCCAAGTTGGCCGTACGCAGATAGAGGCCAATTAAATGTAGTATATATACATTTACAAGAACAACAACAACGCATCCTAAAATGTAATTTATCTTGAACTGCAGCTAGAGAAATTTAATTTAAATTGGTGATCTTCAGTCATTGAATTTTTTTATCTGAACAGAAACAACTCACTCATTCACTCACTCACTCACTCACTCACTCACTGCAGTTGTTCGTGTACAGTGCAGTGCGCTCAATTGGTTAGGCCCCACAAAGATTCATATCACACGAATCCTAAAATGTAATTTATCTTGAACTGCAGCTAGAGTAATTTAATTTAAATTGGTGACTATATAAATCAGATCATGTGGCTCATCATCAGTCATTAAATTTTTTTATCTGAACAGAAACAACTCACTCATTCACTCACTCACTCACTCACTGCAGCTGTTCGTGTACAGTGCGCTCAATTGGTTAGGCCCCACAAAGATTCATATCACACGTATCCTAAAATGTAATTTATCTTGAACTGCAGCTAGAGTAATTTAATTTAAATTTGTGACTATATGAGCTCCAGTCAGTAAGAATCGACAAGTCCAGGAAGAAAATCATTTTTCGTGAAACCACCTCCGATGCCAGTAAAAATGAGTATCTATAGTAAATCGATGTCACTGATCACGATTCACATGGTCCCATGCTTCAAAACTCACTCAAAATAAAGATTATTGCGAATCAATAGCCTAGAGCGCACTCAATTTTTTTCCAAACGCATGCATTCGCTACAAAGGCTTGTGACAAGAAATTCCTCAGAGCTCGGTACTCCATATTTCATACAGCTAATTGTTAGAGTCTTACGATACTCGTATGAAATTTTCAAGGAAAATGAACGGACCAAATTTTTTATTTACAGGTTTGACCGTTGCCGATTGAGCACTTTTTTCGCCTCTTCTTCGCGTTTTCCACACAGATTTTGTAGAAAAACATTTCGGTTCAGGTTTGAACGAAAATTCAGCGTGAGTTTTATCCGCAACGTTCCTATGAACAAGTCTATAACAGAACTCGGAGCCCAAACTCTGTTAGAAATATTTTTGAGATCGGTTTCAAACGCGCGCCTGTGCAAATTAACCTGTACATGGCAAGTTGAAGAGGCGGGCCAGTGGCGGGCGAGAAAATCGTAGGGAATTTTGACGAAAACATGAAATAACGGTAGAAGATCATTCAATTTTGCCCTAGATAATAATTTCGATTCTTGAATACACTAAAAGTTCGAGATATTCAGTCATTCACACTTCTTCCCTTCCGCTAATTCGATTATACGCCAGACCAAATGTTTCAATTTCTGAGCCGTCAACCAATCCTACTAGAGCGACTGAAAAGGAATAAAATAGCGGAACGCCTCCTTTTTCTGAGTTAAAACAACCAAACGGTTCTTCATTTCATACTTATTCATTTATTTTATACTTGTTTTCACTATAAAGTTTTATGTTTTTGTCAAAATTCTCTATGTTTGTCTGTTTGAGTCATTTTCTCGCCCGCCACTCGCCCGCCACTAACACTCCTCTTCAACTTGCCATGTACAGGTTAATTTGCACAGGCGCGCGTTTGAAACCGATCTCAAAAATATTTCTAACGAAACCGATCTCAAAAATATTTCTAACAGTGTTTGGGCTCAGAGTTCTGTTATAGACTTGTTCATACGAACGTTGCGGATAAAACCCACGCTGAATTTTCGTTCAAACCTGAACCGAAATGTTTTTCTACAAAATCTGTGTGGAAAACGCGAAGAAGAGGCGAAAAAAGTGATCAATCGGCAACGGTCAAACCTGTAAATAAAAAATTTGGTCCGTTCATTTTCCTTAAAAATTTCATACGAGTATCGTAAGACTCTAACAATTAGCTGTATGAAATATGGAGTACCGAGCTCTGAGGAATTTCTTGTCACAAGCCTTTGTAGCAAATGCATGCGTTTGGAAAAAAATTTAGTGCGCTCTAGGCTATTGATTCGCAATAATCTTTGTTTTGAGTGAGTTTTGAAGCATGGGACCATGTGAATCGTGATCAGTGACATCGATTTACTATAGAAACTCATTTTTACTGGCATCGGAGGTGGTTTCACGAAAAATGATTTTCTTCCTGGACTTGTCGATCTTTGAATTTTTTTATCTGAACAGAAACAACTCACTCATTCGCTCACTCACTCACTCACTGCAGTTGTTCGTGTACAGTGCGCTCAATTGGTTAGGCCCCACAAAGATTCATATCACACGTATCCTAAAATGTAATTTATCTTGAACTGCAGCTAGAGTAACTTAATTTAAATTGGTGACTATATAAATCAGATCATGTGGCTCATCATCAGTCATTGATTTTTTTTATCTGAACAGAAACAACTCACTCATTCACTCACTCACTCACTCACTGCAGTTGTTCGTGTACAGTGCGCTCAATTGGTTAGGCCCCACAAAGATTCATATCACACGTATCCTGAAATGTTATTTATCTTGAACTGCAGCTAGAGTAATTTAATTTAAATTGGTGACTATATAAATCAGATCATGTGGCTCATCATCAGTCATTGAATTTTTTTATCTGAACAGAAACAACTCACTCATTCACTCACTCACTCACTCACTCACTGCAGTTGTTCGTGTACAGTGCGCTCAATTGGTTAGGTCCCACAAAGATTTTTATCACATGCATCCTAAAATGTAATTTATCTTGAACTGCAGCTAGAGTAATTTAATTTAAATTGGTGACTATATAAATCAGATCATGTGACTTATCATCAGTCATTAATTTTTTTTATCTGAACTGAAACATCTTATTTACACAGAAATACAGTAGCCATTTGACGACTATATTATGCTGGGTAATATGTTACAACATGTCACAATATATTCGATTTGTCTAAAAATGTGCCCCAGTGTGTTTTGTAATCATACTGATCAATTTTTATTAGAAAACTTCAATTTAGTATGTGGGTTGAATTACTTCAATTATGTCTGCTACAGTGTACGATCAGGAAAATTTTGGGATGCAGTTTTCATGTGTTGCCTATTCCATAAAAGATGTGCTTACTATAAATATAATTGACAAAACTTTCAAATAAATACCCTCAACACTATCGTTCCGAAGGAACGGGTTGGTGCTAGTTACACATAAATTTAAGAAACAATGTTTTTGAGAAGTTTTACACCCATAGAAAACATATTAGTGTTGATGAGATGCTCAATATGGACGTTCTGTGCTCAACGCTCAACAGCCTGTATTTTATCATGAATGGTAATTTCCATTTTAAAATCAGTATTTTTTATTCTGAGTTAGTGAAAATATTATTTGAACAGATTCATTAACTAGGGTTTAACTGAATAACGCCAAATAAACCGAAACAATTCGTCTGAGCCGTAGAAAACATCAACAAATATCTATTGTAATCTATATGTATGAAAACTCCAGCCCGGTTGAAAAAATGGGATTTTTAGAAATTTTTGCGTAACTTCTGATTGCATAAAAACTTTTTAATATAATTAGGTTTTACACAATTTCAAAAATATACTGATTGAAATGACGCACACCGTTAATTAATCCGATTCGTACTCACAAAGTTATTAACCTTCAAAGTTGTGTGGTTTTTTTTGCCCACCCTGTATGTATGTAACTGCTTTTTCAGTGTAAAGACGCGCTTTCTAAAGTCTTGAACATACATACTTATGATGTTTTTCTTGAACAGTTGTATCTCCGCAGTTTTAATGTTGGTATCAATGCACGTTTTTTTGATAGTGAGCTTCAACAGAGAAATACAGATCAGCAGATACAGGAAATTTTGTCATCGAGAATTTCGCAAATTTCCAGGTATCAGGATGCAGTTCCTAAGTGGTACGATATTCTCGCTGGAGCCTTTGCTAACCTGTTTGATGCCCTGACGACAGTTCAAAAAGAATTGCACGACTTTATGGCGGTAAGTGATGTTTTCAAGGCTTTTGTAGTTTGAGTTAATTTTATATCGTTCTTATGATGACTAAATCGATATCATTATTGGAGTATGAATAATACTCGTTACGCAGCTGTGCGAGCTCTATGTGCATGTTCAGGAACCACACAATAATAGTTCTAAAATAGCATAACTGAAGCACAACACAAAACAAAACTGAACACAACGATTTATTCAATCAAAAAGGTTCCATTTTTGTGTCTTACATTGAACATTAAGTGATAGTCTTACTTTTGAATCAAGAAAAAAGACAACGTCTACAATATTCTCGACATTCAATAGATTATTTTGCGTATCAAGGGCAACTGCTGTCAACTCAGAAAAAATAACTTTATTCAGCAAATATGATATTTGAGAGAATTTCTTATAGCATAGAGCCGTGAGGTACTATGAATCTCCCTAATGAAACATTATCATGTCTCACGAATAAACGTGTGCAACTACGTGAAACCTGTTAAATTGTTATCTCTTTTTCAAGGGTAAAACCAAAGCAAAGATAGATGCGTTGGCAGCGAAAAAAAAGAAACAAGAGAAACTCATGGCTGACTTCAAGAAAAAACATCCAAATTACAGTCCGCCATTGGCACACTTGACAGCCGGAACTATTTTAACCACAGAACTAGCGGCATTATTTGAAATGACAGAAAAAACGATTGGAGGTTAGGTGAAAACGTTATAATTGCTCAGTTCACATGCAAAAGCCAGTTTAGGTATGCAGTCAGATCCAGTTTTTTTCAAAGATACATTAGATTGTGGTTTTTTAGTTAATCAACAAATGGAAAACAGTTGTTATTTTCTTAGATTAACACTTTTGTTACAATTGAGTGTATTAACTTAAATGGAAACTGTAAAAAGAGGCATCTCCGAAGATTACAGTACTGTTATTTTCAGTTATCTTGATCATTATGGATTTATAATTTTTTTACTCGTTTCTGAAAGTTATGCTGATTTAAAAGGTAATTATACTGAAGAGAACATGTCATGATCAATTAACTGTAAAAAATGAAAATGTATTATACGAGTTTGAACTTTGATTGTGGTAGGCTATAGCTTAAATTATGAGATGAAAACAAATGTTAACTAACAAATTTTTTAATGCATTGAAAAAAACCTAATTATGAAACGCTTGAAATTTCATATCGAAACTGTCGATTCCTTTCCGAGTAATAAGTTGTTTTTACTGAATAGATATCATTATATTTATTTAGGAGACTTCTTGTGGGATCCATTGTACCTCGCTGAAGATCTTGATATTGGCGCAGACATGGACTCGGTGGAAAAGGGTGCCGCCGACTGTGTAGAGCGGGCAGGAAAGCTGAAAGAATTTGTTGAAAAGGATTTTTCAAAGGTGAGATAACTACTGAAGTTGAAGGCTACGGATGAATCGTTGTCATTTTGTTGATCGAAAAGTAAGGCAATTCTTAAAAAGATTATGTGACATAACAATATGTGTATTAATCATTACATCTTAATGAGGTCGTGTTTAATGTTAACGTGGTAAACGGTGAGTTTAGAACGTCGTTTTTAGACAACCAAGAATCAACAATTCCCTTTTCTCACATAAAATAACATTTTACATGCGCACACTCGTAAGTAAGTTTGATTTAACGTCCGTATCTACTTGGCTCTGGCCACATACATACATACGTACGCCTTGCCTGGATGATGGGTTCAAGGTCAACACAGGTTTATTGGGGGTTCAGACAGGAACCGCAGACAAAGGTCTGAGGTTCACGGTTCGTGAGGGGCCAGATGATTGAGGTCAACATCCGGGCGACGAAGTTTGTTTCTCTATGGGTTCGAGCGTCAATTCAAGCGAGCTCTCGCGTGAATGAAGAACTTGGTTAAAACAAGACGATTAGATTGCCACGGTCGACGATAAGGGGAGGTGGCGAATTGGTGTTAAAGTGGTATATCGTTAGGAGTTACGAAAATTATGTTTTTCAGGAACATGATTTTGTCGCACGTGAAATAACCAAAGACGTCATAGCGATTTGCAATGAAATAATTGAGCAAGCGAAAAAAAGGTTATACAGCACAATGAGGTAAGGTACAGTCCCTGCCCTAATAAACGGCACTGAACCTTGGTCCAAGGTTGGACCATGCATGGGCCATGTTGGCATGTGCTTGGTGTTTTCTTGGTCAGTTCATGGTGATTCCTTGGTGCGTCGCGTGTATAAGCATAGTGAAATTACACCAAGCACTGACCAAGGATTTGCCAAGATGGGCCATGCTTCGCCCATGAGAAACCATGGTTGGTCCAAGCTTTACCATGAATTATTTCATGGTCGTGAACAAAAAGCTAATGTTTCAGGTCCGCATTTAAGAAAAATTATTAGATTTTTGATATGATAGAGTCAAATACAGTTCGACTTCAAACCATCGCGTCTACATGCATAGTTTTCAAGCTCTAGAAATGTAATTTTACAACATCACCAAAGGCAATATGAGGTTTAGACGAGCTCAACCCCAAAAATAGCAGAATTGAACATTTCTAAACTTGCCCAACTGCCTACCCTCGCCGCCCTACCCTTCCCCATGCAAGCAAAAACACACACCACTCCCACCATGTTTTTTTATAATTATTTTACACCTTGAAAATAAGCAATTAATAGCAAGAAAATCACACCAATACTACAAGGTGGTTCACATCTTGGCTTTTGTGTGAGTGAGTGAGTTAATGAATGCATGAATGACACTATTTTTTCGAAATTCCATTTTTTATGAGTTGTTAGTTTGAGTGTGCGTTGATAAAAACGTTACCCTTTAAGATAATTATCCGTCGGATTTTCAGTTCATAGAATCACCATAAATGAAACCAAAAACAGAAAGTTGGAGTCAAATATAAAAACCCTTATTTACCGTTCGACCTTATAAATCCCTTAGAATCGACTTCAGCACCGATATTCGTGAATAAGAATTAGAAAACAATTAATTCCCCTAAAATCCAACAACCCAGCTCCGAAATGTGCGTTTCTAAATTTAATTTCGCCCATATACTATGAAGGAATGTGAGCATAATGTTTCAAACTCCTTGGTGGCGTCTTGGTTTCTCTTGGTGATCCTTGGTGAGATCTTGGGCCACCCTTGGGCCAACCTTGGTTTTCCTTGGTGAGCATTTCTCTATGTTATAACACGCACCAAGGAAATTTCCTTGGGCCAACCTTGGACCAAGCTTGGTGTGCCGTTTATTAGGGCAGGGACTGTAAGGATGAAAGCACTTGACAAGATCATGATTACAGTTTGTAAGCAGCCTGTTGGTTAGACGATTGTGAACAATTTCACAGTTTTCCGTTTTTTATGTTTAGTTTTCTAACAAATCATTGGACTGAAATTAAGATTCAAATTGTCAAACATGCGTTTATCATGGTCACACTATCATCTAAAATACCAACGACTACAGTGCAAACACGTTAAAATGTGTATGTTTGGAATTTCGTCATGAAAATTGAGTTGTTAACTCGATTAAAAAATAAATTGAAATTATTTATAACTTATCACAAAAAAGTTCAATCAAAGGAAATTTAGAATTTTTATTCAAAATAAAATTGCGATTTTTTGCTACTATTCGGTTAAGAAAAAATTACCCCAATCCAGGTGATAGTTTATTTCTTGTTTCAGGAGGACGTATACAGAAAAGACAGAAGATATTAAAAAGGTTGTACATGATGCTGAAAGTTACCTGGACCGTGCGATTAATTTCGTTGTGGAACTGCGCGTCCGAGTGAAAGTACGTTATTTTGCATGTTGTATCATTGTTATATGGCTTCAAAGCTAGCTGCAATAGTGATTTCTCCATGACGGAGGAACGCGCTTCGTAAACTAGCTTTCAAAACTCACATCGCTATTTCTGCAAAGCTGCCCTGTTGGTGAGAGCCGTTAAAGATTTCGCATTATGTATGTGGGGGTCAGTCGCTCTGCACAGACTGGTATGGGGTGACCTCATCATCGTTGATGTCTAAATAACGATAAGTCAAACCAAATCTTTGAAATCTGAAGACATTCGAGTATTAAATGAGCAGAAACCGAAACAAGACTGAAAGTTTCAAAAAAGTACATTCGTATCTGAGATTCAGATACGTTAAAACGCACGATTAAAACGTTTAAACGTACTCTAAGTTGTTTTTTAAACGAGACTAGATCTACCAAAGGGCTGATCTCTATTAAAACATATTAAAGCAACTGTTTAGCCATCTTCCTTTCCTTGATAGCTCTGGGAAACTCTCATTATAGTAGTATGCTTTTCTCTTTCGGTTGCAGAACAGTAAAACAATAACAATAACGATCGAACAATAAATGTTGTGTGAGGATACATACAGGGTGGCTGTAAAGTAACGACGCGGTTTCATGATGTAAATTTCTCAAAAAAATATATTGTAAGACCAGTGTTTCAATAGCCAAACTAGCGTAAGAACACCTGAAAATTCGAAATATGTAGTCAGATTTGCCTTATAATAACTTTTTCGTTGACTTTTTGTAAACTTTCTTTCAAAAAACAAGATCTTTTATCTTTTCTGCTTCCTTGACGGATTTTGATTCAAAAATAAAATTGTTTTAGGATGCCAGAAGTTTACACACATCTATTATAACGAATTTTGAAACATATCTTCACCGAATTAAGTCATTGGTGTAATCTAATGGCAAAAATCTAAACCTGCATACCCAAAGCACTTTTATCATCCAAACTTATTTTTCGCAGTTTTCACTGGTTATCAAGCTTTCATGATCATAAACGGTGTGTTATGACGTTTTATTTGTGGTTTGGGACTTATAGAAGTATGATTTTCTTACCTGGAACCTGAAGGTTCCGTTTTCTTAATTTCAAAAATTCTCGTTTATTTTTTTAATTCATTGAGGTTTTTTTGGCGGTGAAGTAGTAGGAATCAAGTTTAATTTAAAAAAATCTTAGCACAAACTTCAGTTAGCACTGATTTTCTTTATAATTAATCCTTGTTAAAACAAATTGATAGTCATTTCGTAATATTATTATATGTTTTCATAGATTTCGGTCAATATTGTTGAAATATGAAATTTGAGCCATGCTATATTAAAAAGAACCCAATAAACGGAAATTTCAGGTATAAATACATACATATAACTGGAATATAAAAGGTATTCATGCAATATAATAATTTTAAGAAATGGGCGGCCAGAAAACGCGTCATTACTTTACAGCCACCCTGTATACTGTACATTGAGGACACTGATTATCTTTCATTACAGCCAGATGACCTACCGGCCTTGGATGCCGAAAAAGCAAAAAAGGACGCGCAAGGAAAAAGTAGTAATACAGCTTGGGTTTCGTACTACATGAAGGTGTTTCTTACGGTTCGTGACATGCATACTACACTTTACAAAGTTGTGACACAAAGAAGCATCAGTAAACTCAAACTGGTCATTTATGTTCCAAGTTTGCTAAACAACTTACAATAATTAAGTTATCTTTGCCAACTTACTCAACAATAAAACCACATGTCGATCAATTGGAAATGATACGAAAATCGTGAAATATATTTTTAAGTGTGTTCAATGTGTACAAACTAATATTCTGATAAAGGTGATGTTCAAAAGCTTGAATTTCAGCAGCAAGCGGTTGCAATGGACCAACACCTGCTTGATTTCCATGACAACCGTAGAAAAGAAAAACAAAAGTTAGTTTACCGACAATAATCAATGAATACGCGACTTACATGTTGTTGCATGCCCTTGTCATTGCATGTAATTTCAGAGAAATTGATGAAAAGGTAAAACGTCTAAGTGTTCTTGAAGGTAAACTTGCGGATGTGTCAGCCGTGCTCGAGGTTAATTCTTTAGGTTTATCACTTCATGAATTTTTGGAATAAAAGAATATGTAGTTATGCATAGTCATAGTAAAATCGCATTTTTAATTGTATAAAAATGTTTTATATCTAATGGCTGCATACATATCTATATTATTTATTGCACTACTTTTTTCGTATTCAAATCAAAAATGGAAGTAAGACAATGGTTTCTCAAAAAGATCATTGGTTGTCATATGCTGAGGTGTTTTTTTCTGTATTCTGAAATCCTCAGAGAACATGAGTAGAAGCAGACAAAAACGTCAACTTGATCACTGTGAAGTTTGTTATCTGAATACTACTAATACAGGGTCCAAAAAAAGACAACACTTTGAAGCCGAATAACTCTCAGCACAGATATCAGATTTGATTGAAATTTTCAGGTTTTATCATCAACATACTAACTCAGAAAAATGTATAAAACCAAGGTGATCGGACAATCTCAGCGGCAACCACGCATTAATGTTTGCAAAAATGCGCATGAGTCAAAAACCGAGCGATTCATACATGAACATTTAGGACATGGTTTAGCGTGGCTTGTAAAACAATAAACTGAGTTATTTTAGCCTGTAATCAGTCAAGAGTCTTTTTTACTTATTCTGAAGCATTTGTAGTTTTAATTTTCCATATTTTATTTTTTATTCTATACATTCTTGTTTCAGAGGTGAAAACAGCGTGTATCTTCTTCTGACATTGAAAAGCGCTTAGTTGGCTCATTTATATTTAAAAAAAGAAACGATTGAACAAAATGCTTCAAAACCAACGATAAAATATCATTAAACGTGGAATTTTTACCAATGGCTAGCAAAATCGAATGTTTCATTTATTACTTGCATTATCATCCCTTGAATATGCATGCACGATTAGGCGGTATTTGACCCATGCGCATTTTTGCAAACATTATTGCATGGTGGCCGCTCTGATTGTCCGATCGACTTGGTTTAATACATTCTTCTAAGTTAGTATGTTGATGAGAATACCTTAAATTTTCAATCAATTCTGATCAATGTGTCCTGAGTTATTTAGCTTCAAAGTGTGGTAATTTTTTGGACCACCCTGTAGTATACTGAACATATAATCAAAACAAAAATAGTCAACAAGACACAGTTTTCGGAATTCAGTCTACAAATTTTCCGGTTTAAACTCGTGGCCTGAAAATTTGTATAGTCATACCCAATCAGCATTATATGTGATCAACCGCGTTTTGTTTTAGGCGTCCGCTAGGGGGTATGTCAGTACCATACATCACTGGCGGATGAGAATCAAACCTCAAAGAAAGAGAATCTCTTTAAGGAGGGGAACTTGTCGAAATTAGTTAATTTAACACATGTTTCAGAAAAAAACTCAAATTTTTGAAACGCCAATTTTTTGGTTCAAAAATTCACAAATCTCAATTTATTGGGCCCGCAGCGCGCACAATAAATCTTGTGGAATAGCATAATCACATTAATGTAGTCGTACTCTATCGTTCAGTGCCGCTCGAAATTCGGATTTCCCGGTTTTAAATTCAAAAACGTTGGCTCCCCATGGTGTATTTTTTCTCAGGCAACGCGTAAACTTTTTCCATATCACTTTCTTCGAGCGTTAGAATGAAGCTTTACAAGGTGTTACAAGAGGCGATCTCACTACTGGCTGATTTGACTACACAATGGACCACGGCTGCAGTATTTTTCATGGATTTTGACACATTGGTCGGAACACAATGGAAGAATGCCATAGAATACTTCATCGTGAATGGTATTGGCCTGACAAATCAATACGGTAAAACAGTCAAGAAGTTAGTAACCAGCAGTCGACGTACATACATATCGAAAAAATACAGCACGAGACAAAACTATGTGTCCGCGTCGGTCTGAGAACAACGTATTTTGGTTCATGTTGTGAATTATGAGATGGTGATGAATGGTGTAAACTGTTTGTAAAAAAAGGCTAGCTCGCGATGGTTAATGTTACATCCAACATTGCTTTGTTGGAAGATCATGATTATCTGATGGGACGCAGCCTCGGACACATCGTTTTGCCTTGTTAAAAGATTGAATTACTTTTTGAATACATACAGGGTGGCCCAAAAGTTTATGTACACTTTTTGGCCATCTTTTTCGCATGTGTAAAATTGTAAAATTACAACGGGGCAATGATGGTCGGACTGGAAATTACCTGAACTTTCCAAAAAAGCCCTCCGTTTTGTTCTCAGATAGAAATTTCACGAGTTATACACACAAACGTAAAAAAAATGTTTTTTTTTACTTTTTACGCTTGTTTTCCCCCTCATTCACAATTTAAATCATGTTTTATTCATATTTACTGTGATATTCATATGTAAGTGCTACAAATAAAGTAGAAAAAACTGCTAACTAGTAATTCACGCTACGTCAATTTACCTAGAACAGGCAAGACCGTCAAAACATTAAAATTAAACTAAACTAAATTAACGTTATGCGCTACCAGCATTGTTCAAGTGCACGTGCATTGACCACAATCAGCTTGCATCCGGGCTATTTTCGATGAAAACATTGAAAGTTATGCTATACAGTTTTTTATTTATCACTTTTGAACCTCCTTTATCGGTAGTTATAATCAATTCATTGAAAATAGCCCGATGCAAGCCGATTGCAGTGCACATGCACCTGAATGAGGCTAGTATCGCATTTGACGCTGATGTTTCATGTCTTGCCTAAACTAGGTGATCTGAAGTAGCGTGAATTACTAGTTAGCAATTTTTTTGACTTTATTTGTAGCACTTACACTTGAATATCACAGTAAATATGAATAACACATGATTTAAATTGTGAATGAGGGGGAAACAAGCGTAAAAAGAAAAAAAACGTGTTTTTTTTTCTTTTTTGTGTATAACTCGTCAAATTCTTATCTGAGAAAAAAACCGAGGGCATTTTTGAAAAGTTCAGGTAATTGCCAATCTGACCATTATTGTCCCGTTGTAATTTTATGATTTTACACACGCGAAAAAGGCGGCCAAAAGTGTACATAAACTTTTGGGCCACCCTGTATATTGTACAAACCACATTTGATAAAGTCACGGCTTCAAATTATTTGTTTTCCTGCTGTTTAGTTTTCTCAATCCACCTTTATTTGTAATCAACGAGTGCACATCGATATGCATATACGTACATACAGGGTGGGCAAAAAAACGACCAAGCTTTGATCTGATATAAAGATGGCTGTGATGAATTTTTACAATTGTCATTTCCACCATAGGTTAACAACATATAAACTTAGTTATATTGAGAATTTAGTTAGGATCTGTTAGGGTTTGTGAGAAATGTGCACATTTGACTGAAAAAGTTGCTCGCTCGTTTTTACAACAGCCATACAGAGTCATATACATAAGATATATTGTCCCTACGATGAGCATTGTCACTGAAACATGGACTTCTTTTGTTGTATTTGTGGTATTTTTTAGTACAGTTAACCTTTTCCCGCATAAACAGATAAAGTTTCAGTTTTGAAACGTTTGTGAAAATTTTAAATGAAAAAGTGAGAAAGTGGCGTTTATTAGAGTATGACCTGTTTTAAGCGTGATTTCGACTTTTTAGTCTGAATTAAAACAGGGTTAACTCTATCATACACTAACTTTGATTGTTTTGATAGTTTTTGATAAAAATTATAGTCTACAAAGTGATAAAAATTGTAGTTAAGTCCTATTATAAGCTGTTGTAATAAAGCGCGAGACGTTTTTTTGGATGCACGTGCACAACTTTTGTTAGAGTCAACATATCATTTCGAAAACTTCAGTAAAACTAAGTTATTATGTTTTAAATATACAGGGTTGCCCAAAAGTTTATGTACACTTTTTGGCCGTCTTTTTCGCGTGTGTGAAATTATAAAATTACAACGGGACAATAATGGTTAGACTGGAAACTACATGAACTTTCCAAAAATGCCCTCCGTTTTTTTTCCCAGAAGAGTATTTCACGAGTTATACACATGAACGTACAAAAACACGTTTTTTATACTTTTTACGCTTGACTTTCCCTCATTCACAATTTAAATCTTGTGTTATTCATATATTGAACGTGATATTTCAGCGTAAGTGCTACAAATAAAGTAGAAAAAATAACTGCTAACTAGTAACTCAGATTACCCAGATAAGGCAAGACCGTCAAAACATGAAACATCAGCGTCAAATGCGATATCAGTCTTTTTAGAGGGCATGTGCACTTCAATCGGCTTGCATCAGGGCTATTTTCAATGAAATGGTTAATACTATCGATAAAGTAGTTTTGAAATTGATAAATGAATAAATTTGTAGCATAATTTTCAAGGTTTTCATCTAAAATAGCCCTGGTGCAAGCCGATTGTAGTCAAAGTACGTGCAGATGAACGGGGCTGGTATCGCATAACGCTAAGGTTTCATGTTTTGACGGTTTTGCCTAATCTGAGTAATCTGAAGTAGCGTTATATACTAGTTATCATTGTTTTTCTACTTTATTCGCAGTAATTACGCTGAAATACTCACAGTCAATAAGAATAAAACATGATTTTAATCGTGAGTAAGAGGGAGAGAAGCTTAAAAAAGAAAAAAAAACGTGTTTTTGTACGTTTGTGTGTATAACTCGTGAAATACTCATCTGAGAACAAAACGGAGGGAATTTTTTGAAATTTCAGGTAATTTCCAGTCTGACCATTATTGTCCCGTTGTAAGACTTTACACACGCGAAAAAGATGGCCAAAAAGTGTACATAAACTTTTGGGCCACCCTGTTTGTTGAAAACGACAAGCCAAAAGATTGGACCCAGCCACCTCTAGGTCAAATCAAAGTGTAGTTTTTTTGGCCCACCCTGAATATACGTTGGTCAAAAACAACTCTTGAACGTTAAGAACTCAAACTAGAATAGAACAATTTGGGCAGCTTTGATTTCGGAGTAACACATAAAAATTTTTAGGAAATACAATAAAACGTTAACTTTTGTTTTAATCAACAGTATAACAGCCGAGCAAAAGCGACTCGTTTTCCGTGTGTCATCAAGAATCATGACCCAATCCTTGCTCGAAGCCACTGCATACACAGCAAGAGTGGATGAAATTGCCACTTCTTACGTGAACTTTTCAAAGTAAGTTTTACTATCGCACGTAAATTGCATCATTAATAGTCTGACACGCTATTTTTTGCCGAATTTTTTAGGAACGGACGTTTCCACTTGTTATACACAATTTCAGCATGAATTCTAAAATCAGTTGGCCAGATATGATTGTATTCTAGCATGATTATAGGGTTCACATGCTGGCTCCGCTTTCGGATATGCACGAGATAGTAACACTAATGGATGCTGATTCGAATAAGGCCAAAGAAATTGCAAAAAATATAACAGCCCAAGTGAACAGGTTAACAAAATCATATTTCTACATGAACGCTGATGCTATAAAGCAGGTTATATTATATTACTGCGAGCAACAATTATTCGTACACCCGTGAAGTATTCTGGATGTGAAAACCGGTGTTTTTATATATTTTTTTGTTTCTTCTATCAAAAAATATTGTATAACGAAAATCCTGTTAAATTTCACCAAAGTTTTATTTTCATATTTTAGATAGTCTGATTTTGAAAAAGCAGGAAAAAAGATTTTAGATGAATCACGATAAAGCTTGCATTTCGTTAAATCAAGAATCAAACCAAATTAAACGAAACATATTTGGGACTTTTGGGTGAAAACGAAATTCTCTGTATTTCGTCTAGCTATTGTGAGCATATTCTGAGCATAGATATACTTTCTTCTGTTTGTGTGACCAGTCTTTAATGAAGTACAAGCTTTTTCGTGATTCTTCTATAATCTTGTTTCCTGCTTTTTCACGATCAGACTATCTAAAATATGAGAATAAAATGTTCTTGTCTCATGCGTTTTCACGATTGGACTTGCCAGAATCGAACCATAATCGTTACTCCCCATGCCTTCAGGGCATGTTTAGTTGCTTGTCACATATAACTGGCATGCAAAAGTTATTCATGTAGTATAATAATTTTGAGAAATGGGCGGTCAGAAAACGCGTCGTTACTTTACATCCACCCTGTATAAATACAGGGTGTCCCAGCGAGGGGTTCATAATTTGTTTTTTGAATAACTTTCGTGTACGTCGAGCAATGTTCTAAAAATTTGATACTGTTATTACAAAGACGTTGGTAATTTTTTTTTGCTTTTTGAAATTTCAGAATTTGTTCATTACAGCTCGTGTTACAGTTGACTGAAAAAAACTTTATTTTTAACGAATTTTTCATTAGAATTTTGATTTTAAACGCTTTCAAAACTAATTTAATTATGATCATACGATAAATATATTGACAAATTATGCAAGAAATAATGTAAAAGATAATTCTTATCCAATATGACCATCAGATTTTTCAATACAACGATCAATACGGCTTTAAAGAAGCGAGTAAGGCTTTCAGTCGCGATTCGGCAGTAATTTTGACCATTTCCATTGAAATAATGTGTTAGAGTTCTTCAACTGCGTGGATGTTGTCAGAAAAAACGAGTTCCTTCAGATGTCTCAAAAACCAGTAATCAGAAGCGGTCAAATCGGGGGATCGCTCCGGTCAATCCGTGGTTCCTCCACGCTCCACGCTCCATTCCCCATTCAGTGAGTTCATGCATGCAAAGAACGTGCCCAGTAAAAAAGGCCCGATCAAATTGCCGGATTAAATGGCACACCAAACGTTGACTTCGGGCGCGTGCATGGGTTGAGTTACATACAATTAAGTTAGTATTAGAATTGGAATAATAATTATGACAATTGATAGTATTCACATTAAACTTGTCGGAAGATCATATTTAAATTATTTTTGAGTATGTTGCCAAATGAAATTCTATTGAAAATTCGTTCAAAAGTAGAGTTTTTTCAGTAAACTGTAACAAAAGCTGTAGTGAACGAATTTTTTTCTTTTAAAAAGCAGAGGAATTGCCAACGTGTTGATAATTACAGTATCAAATTTTAAGAATGCTGCTCGACGTACACAAAAATTATTCAAAAAAACAAATCGTGAACCCTTCACTGGGACACCCTGTTTGGAAACTGCACCCACTTTTTGTCAGAATCCCACATTCGAATTTTTTATTTTGACTTCACGAAAAGGCTAAGTTAGGCTATTTCCTTTATTAACGTACAGTCTTTGTTCGGAACTAAGCCGAAGCCGTACAAACAATCAAATGGTTATCAGCTGTCGTTGGGTTTCACGAATTCTCACAAAAAGTGGGTGCCGTTTCCAAATATGCACCCTGCACCTGTATTGTACCTGTACCATATTGGTGGAATCAGGTAAAAAAATCATAAAAGTATTTTTAGCAACAGATTGTTGTGATTTTTTACCGCCCTATACGAGAAACAAAATTATTTTGTTATAACTGCATTGTTTTTTTCAGTTTTTGAACCGAAGGTTGCGAAAGATATTGTTTATCATCCAAAAGTATTTATGTTTATTCCAAAATTGCAGTGCTATCAAGGAAGCAAAACTAGTATATGATATAGAACTGAAGGCCCGGAATGAGCAAATTAAGAAGTATAAAGAAAGTATTGACCACGCGCTGATAAAGTTGTGCGATGACGAGAAAGCGCACCGTATAATGATGAACGGAACAAAAAGTGTGTTGGAAAAGATGGTAAATGGTACATTTATTTAGCATGTATTTCGCATGCACTTATTTCGTATGTAACTCATTTTTTTCTTATTTATTAAAGACTTCTCAAATGTAGGTACTCATACAAGACGTCTCGTTGGCTGGACGTCAGTCTGAGCCTAAAATATTTCTCAAATCATGAGAATACTTTTAATTCAAGTTCAAAGAACGGTTGGCCAATTGTTATTTCCAATTGACGATCAACCCCATAAATGCGGGACAAGCTCGGTTGAAACACAGCTAAAACATGTACAGTATGATATCGGTACCAAAACGTATTGCGTGGAGGAAGATTTATTATCCTACTTCATGTAATTAGCGCAAATTTTTTAGTTCAGATTTTTTACATTTGAACAACAAACATATTTATTTATGAGGTGACTCGAAAAAACTATAATAACGAATTACATAGAGGGACTACACATTATAACCACACATTTTTCAAGTATTGCAAGTGTTTTCGATAGATGTATAAATATGTTGATGTTATACAAATTGTGGAACAATTTCGCGTCAACATGTTTATAGTTACTTTTATCCCTTATAGTTCAAAAAATATACATATAAGCCTGTTGACTTTAATTAACTCAAATGGACTCGAACGTTTTATGAAAACATGTGGACGTTTTTTTGAAGTTCCATTCAAATTAACTGATGGATCATGGGTTTTTCTTCTCAGTGAGAACTGTATGATTAGAAAAACAATTCGGCTCGCTGGTCAAGTGGTTAAGATGCTAGGCTCTGAAACCGCCTGGCCGGCCTCGCGGGTTGCATGTTTTCTAAATGCACTACTCTGAGAATCCAAAATTCAACACGTGTAGTGAATGCAACCAACGCGTGCTTCTACCGTCATGTTGACACCAGCATTTATCACATATTAACCAAAGCCAGTATGGCCTGGTGGCTAGGGTGTTGGCCTGGCATGCGAGAGGTTCTGGGTTCAAAACCTTTTGTAAAATTTTGGTAAAATACTGGCCGCAGACGAGTTTTTTCGAAGTTTTACTATTCCCTTTGAAGTTTTACTGTTCGTTAACCCCGATAACCTATCGTGAGGCTGGCTTGTCCGAGCGATAGCGAGGACAAGCGCGTTAGCACCGCGCGGAGCGCGGAGGTGGGATCCGTTTGAAAAATTAAGTAGTGGATCGAAAACACATACAATTTGAAAATTTCAATTCTCCAAATCACTTTTGTTATAAAAAACTCGCAACTTACAGGTTTGGCAATTTTGGATTCTCAGAATAGTGCAGTTAGTAAACTCGCGGCCGGGTTCGAATCCCGGGGCCACACGGGTTCGAATCCCGGGGCCGTCACCAATAAGCCTTTTGACAGTGATAAAGAAGTATGAACTACTGGCTGATGGTCGTTAAAGAATATGCCTTGAACATACGATGGAGTGACTTGGAACTTGATTCCATGATATGCCTATGGCAAGCACCATTCGTGATTGGGACCCGACGAAGTCTTGATCTGAGTGAGACAACCCAATAATAAAAAAAGAAAAAAAACTGTTTTCAGATCACAATAGTAGTTGCATAGAAGTGCATAGAAGTGTTGTACTGCGTACGGTGTACCGTTTCAATGCAACTGAAAAAAGTTTCAATGCAAACAAATAGTAACAACTTAAGTCGGCCCGCTGGTCGAGTGGTTAAAAGGCGTTAGCTTCGAAAACCGTTTGACCGGCCGCACACGGGAT
>CAXIWR010000582.1:241635-269135 GCA_964036265.1 Daptonema setosum | reverse complement strand
CGTCCTGTTGTTCGTTGTGCTCATCGCGTTCGTGCCCGTCGTCGTGGAGTCCAAACCCATGCGTGTCAAACATGCTGGTCGGTGGCCTTATTGCAAAGCGTACACCGCAACCATGTTTACTCCAACGTGCAGCCGTGATCCAGTGCCTTGCTTACATGCACCGATCCTGATATGTACCATTGCATACGACGGTTCATGCATTTCGCAACGCATTGGTTCAGGTAAACACCTTCTCCATGAGTGCGGTGTACGCTTCGCATCCATTTGAGATAAATTCATATTTTGTGTTATGCAGTGGTACTAATCATTCAGGTGACGACTGCTACCAGCCCGGCAAGAAATACGGCGAGTGTAAGAAAGAGTGCCTCAAGCTTGTGCGTTTTGACGAAAAAACCTGGAAGCTTTATTTGGCGTTGGAGGATGCATGCCGCGATACGTGCTCGAAGTGTGAACATGATGATGAAAAATGGATGGATGATCTCTACCTTAAATAATTGATATGGTCGTTCTGACCCGTACTCGTCACTGCCCACCACCTTCTAAACTAGGCATCTGATTTTATTCGTGAACACATATCAAGCAGTGATCTATGTAACACAAACTGATATTCCCACCACCAAGTAGGCTGACAAACACCCCATTCTTCTCTATATAATTCAATATATAAAAACAAGTAAAATTAACGTAAATCATGCATTTCTCTTCGGACCTCCCATGATCGAAACAAGCAACAATCGAAAACACACGAAATCCAACACATCATGCGAATGCATGACATAAATATGTACATACTGGCAATATAACATGCATACATGTTGCCGAAAAGTGGAAACTTTGAATTGCCGGAACGGTAAATCTAAAAAACTGCAGTTACCCTTACCTTTACCATAATCCCAAAAAAGTAAAAGAGTGAGTCAGTGAGGCGATTCTCCAGACCCCACAGATTTTTTGAAAGTTTACAGTTTTTATAAAAAATCTGGGAAATGAACCCGGGGCCCTCGCATGCTAGGCAAGCGCTTTTGCGCTGTGCTACTGAGTCGATGCAACTAGGCTGCATACACCCGACTATAACTGGCTCGCTACGCTCGCATGCTTTCTACAACATAGGGCCTATGCTACAACACGTGCAGGAACAAATAATGAATTCTCCCCTGCGGGGCCCTACGCGCTTGTCCTCGCTCCGCTCGGACAAGCCAGCCTTACGGTAGGTTATTGGGGGTTCGCAGACAGTAAAACTTTGCATGGGATAGAAATGTTGCTCGAAAAAAAACAAATTCGAAAAATCTGTGGGGTTTGTAATCATGCCTCCCAGTGAGTGAGTGAGCGTATGAGTGAGTGAGTGAGTGGGTGGGTGAGATAGTGAGTGAGTGAGTGGGTGGGTGAGATAGTGAGTGAGTGAGTGAGTGAGTGAGTGAGTGAGTGACTAATTGAGATAGTTAGTGAGTGAGTGAGTGAGTGAGTGAGTGAGTGAGTGAGTGAGTGAGTGAGTGAGTGAGTGAGTGAGTGAGTGAGTGAGTGAGTGAGTGAGTGAGTGAGTGAGTGAGTGAGTGAGTGAGTGAGTGAGTGAGTGAGTGAGTGAGTGAGTGAGTGAAAATGTGCCGTTTATTAGGTCAGGGACTGTACATAGAATAACTTTGCCGAATTGGTCACATCTTTATTTTCAGGCCATTGAGAAGATGCAGACTGATACAATCAGAGCTTTTTTTGGTGTGCTTAACAGTTATACAGATAGAGCGACCTTCGACGCAGATGTGAAGCAAGCGTACACACCAATAGAGTGAGTGAGTGAGTGAGTGAGTGAGTGAGTGAGTGAGTGAGTGAGTGAGTGAGGGAGTTATGAAGCGAACAAAGGAGTGAGTAAGTGAGTGAGTGAGTGAGTGAGTGAGTGAGTGAGTGAGTGAGTGAGTGAGTGAGTGAGTGAGTGAGTGAGTGAGTGAGTGAGTGAGTGAGTGAGTGAGTGAGTGAGTGAGTGAGTGAGTGAGTTAGTTAGTTAGTGAGTGAGTGAGTGAGTGAGTGATTATTTGTTTCTATGTTACAACGTTTGTTCTTACTAGCGTTCTAAACCGTGTTCATGACGAGAAATTAAGACCACGGTACACATGACATGAAGGATGCACGAACATACGGGGTGTGTTGAATAAAGTAAGATAGTGGTATGGTAAAATTAGATGGGGTAAAATAGTGGTATAGTAAAATTCGATGTGGGAAATTAGTGGTACGGTAAAATTCGATATGGTAAAATAGTGGTATGGAAAACTTGGGGTAAAATAGTGGTAGGGTAAAATAGTGGTCCGCGCCCCTATATCAGCCTCATTCAAGTGCATGTGCACTGCAATCGGCTCAATTAGGGTTAAGTTATATGAAATGGTTAATACTACCGATAAACAAAGTATTAAAGTAAGAAAACAAAAAAATTTACAGCATAACTTTCAATGTTTTCATCGAAATTAGCCCTGATGCATGCCGATTCAGGTTTCTACGGTCTTGCCTGATGGATGTATGGATGGAATGGCTGAACTTACAGACAACAAAACTTTCGAGTAAACTTTAAGAAAAACGTTTCAGTTCATGTTCTTTGTATTTGAAGATTTGAAGGGTCAATGAAGAAAAATCATCACCACCCTCCCAATCGATAAACACCATTTCCTGAACATAACATAAAACATAACGTGACATGTTGCTTCCATTTCGATGTACTATGTACATACCTCAATTATCCGTGAGGTGAAAACAATTAAAATCTAATTTAACTGTTTCTGTACTTAAAAAATTTGAAAAAAAATTAATTTGGGTTTGAAACGGGACGGGTGACAATAACTTATTTTATGAACGAAAAACACTGGGTGATTTTTTTCTCAGAGTTCATACTGTAATTTGAATTAATCTTAGGAAACCAGTTTTTAAACAAAGGGGTCAACACAAGTCTACTGGGTCGGGTAAATTTTATGTATTGAAAATTCAGTTAAGTTATATATTATATATTATATTAAGTTACATATGATAATTTCCTGTAAATGAGCTAAAGAGAAGCTAATGAACGAGTGTGGAGAAGGGTGTGTAAAACTCCACGCTGTTAAGCTAAAATAGATTATAAAAGTAATGGATAAAAAAAACTATTTTCAACGGGTGAGTTTAATTGAAATTTTATTGATACTCAATTAAACAGGGGTGAGTCATTTTATATCGTGTCGGTGTACATACGATAAGTTCCTGTAAATGAGCTAAAGAGAAGCTAATGAACGAGTCAATGGGTTTTGTCTGAGTTTGAATACAATAGTTGAGTTAAGTACAATAAAAAAACAGTTGCGTAGCAACGGGTTTACCCTAGTGTCAATAATATCGCATGACTGACATGCACTAGCGGACAAAGAGGGTGGGAAAAGAAGAATTCCCCCCTTTTGGCAAAAGTGGATTTGGTAGTTGAAATACTGATCTGAGAAAAAACAGAGGGCATTCTTGTTTTTACACACGCGAAAAAAGACGGCCAAAAACTGTATATATTTTTCGGACCACCCTGTAAACAGTGTCTAGCCGTTTGGGGTCAGTTCGTCAGTCAGTCGGTCTTTCAGTCAGTCAGGCAGTCAGTCTGTTCGTCAGTCAGTCAGTCGGTCAGTCAGTCAGTCAGTCAGTCAGTCAGTCAGTCAGTCAGTCAGTAAGTCAGTCAGTCAGTCGTTTATGCCAACAGCAGGTGAACGAGGCAGTCAGTCAGTCAGTCAGTCAGTCAGTCAGTAAGTCAGTCAGTCATTCGTTTATGCCAACAGCAGGTGAACGAGGCAGTCAGTCAGTCAGTCAGTCAGTCAGTCAGTCAGTCAGTCAGTCAGTCAGTCAGTCAGTCAGTCAGTCAGTCGTCAGGTCGTCAATATGTATGCTCATGGCGCTCGTTACACCAACGTCCCAATGTACGAACGGAGCTAATTCAATTCCACCGCATCCGAAAACAGTTAATTCCCATTTAACATGATAATGAGACAATTTTGTATTTAAATAATTTATTATCAAAAAATGTATTATCATTAAATGTTTATAATTTATCGGTGTTTTTGTGCAGTCAGTTAGTCGGTCAGTCGGTCAGTCGGTCAGTTAGTATGCTTACTACATATGCACCTTATAACTTTCCGGGCGGAGTTTTTGGCGGAGAAAAAATGTTTTCCCCGGAAACAGAAGTTACAATTCCGAATTCGGAATCAGAAGAACCGAACAGAAAGTTGCACGAACGGAATGAGTAAATATGTACATTCTTACAGGGATGGTCGAAACAAGTGGACAGATTTTGTCCCCGATTAACTTGAACTTTGTACTAATTTAATCGGGTTAAACAGCATTTAACGAAAAATTATCAACTTGAATATCCAATATATTTAGGTCAAACGGTCATTCACGGTCCTATTATTCTATGCTATTTTACGATCTAACGATATATGTACATGTGTACAATTGCGGATACAAAACTGACACCACAAAAACAAAAAAAAAAAATTTACTCAGAAAAAAAAACGGATTTAGAAAAAAAATACCAGTAAATGTTTCAAAGACAGTTATAAAAAAATTGGAACGGTAATAAGAAATGATCAGAATTCAAGACATAATCTGTAAGACCTAAATTATAACACAAGTTTCCTTTATAAAACAGAAGATGATAAAAGTCAAAAAGAACACACCAGATGAGGTGGATGATTTCAGAGAACAGAGACATAAAGCTTATGGACGAAGATAGATAACAAAAACTACAAATGAGTAACTGGCTCTAAATGAAATTTTCATAGTCCTCAAATTATGTACGATTACGTTTTTGATACAGTCAGTCAGTCAGTCAGTCAGTCAGTTTTTCAGTCAGTCAGTCAGTAAATCAGTCAGTCAGTCAATCAGTCAAACAGTCATAACACCTGAAACTAGTTTATCATTAAGTCAGTAAGTATTTTTTATAAGTCACTCAGTATCAGATATTCAGTGAATGAGTGATTTAGTGAGTCAGTCAGTCAGTCAGTGAATCAGTTAGTCCTTCAGTCAGTCAGTCAGTCAGTCATTCAGTCAGTCAGTCAGTCAGCCAGTCAGTCAATTGGTCAGTCAGTCAAACAGGTATGCAAACCGCAGTCAGTCGGTCATTTGGTCTGCTGGTCAAGTTATTTGTTATTGTTCTCTAGTCGTTCATATATTGTATTGATTGTGAATACAAAACACCGGAATTTGTGAATGTGAGTCTTTGTTTCCATTGCAATTCGATTAAGCTTTGTTTTCTGGCACTTAGCTTACCAGCCATCTGGGAATTCAGTCGGTCAGTCAGTCAGTCAGTCAGTCAGTCAGTCAGTCAGTCAGTCAGTCAGTCAGTCAGTCAGTCAGTCAGTCAGTCAGTCTGGTCTGCCTTCAACTGAAATTGAGCAACTAACAGAATCAAGATGAATGAGTTGCTCGTGAGATTGCTTGAGAGAAGGAGTGAATGGGTGAGTGCGTGGGTGAATGAAACAATAAAAATCGGTAGTAGCCCGACCGTTGTTCCCTAGTGTAAGGAAAAACAAGATCATCCGCGAACAAATTCTGATTCTGAACACGATTCTTTGTTTCCACTGAAACGCTGAAGAAAAGAAGCGCAGTGGTATTTTTGGAAACGAACACAGGAAAGGCAAATAGTATTTTTTATGTTATGCATTCTATCATTTTCACTGAGGTTTTCTTCAAAAGTTTTTCAGCAAGAGCACGCCTTGTCGGCTTCCTCTTACTCAGAAAATTGTCTGGTGCGCGACTTCAACTCAAAATCTTTAACTCAAAATTGATGCAAAAACTTCTGAAAGTGTTTTTGAAACACCATTAGTGAACAGCATCTTCCTAGGCGCAACGCATATAAACAACCGTATGATTATCATCATTCAACAAAGACTAACCTGGATAATTGACTAGACTTTTTGTGTAATTGATGGTTTGGCTGACTGCCTGCTTGACTAACTTACTGACTGACTGACTGACTGACTGACTGAAAGAAGACATCTGACCGGAAAGAAGATAACCCAGTTGACTGACTAAATAGTTGACTGACTTATTCGCTGACTATTTGACCCACAGACTGCAGTTAGGCAACTACTTGTAAGTATCTTTCTTTTCCATTTTCCGGTCAACGATCGCCAATCAATCGTATGAAAATCCGTTGAAATCGATCTTTCGCCATGCACGCCTTCTTGCTCCTTGTTGGTCAAAGTTTTTGTGAATTTTTTGAAAAGGCAAATTTTTCTTCGGATTGAAACAAAAATGATTATAATTAAAGTTCGGTGAATATGAATAAAATATTTTTTCACTGACTCACTGACTACCTCACTCACTCACTCACTCACTCACTCACTCACTCACTCACTCACTCACTCACTCTCTCACTCACTCACTCACTCACTCACTCACTCACTCACTCACTCACTCACTCACTCACTCACTCACTCACTCACTCACTCACTCACTCACTCACTCACTCACTCACTCACTCACTCACTCACTCACTCACTCACTCACTCACTCACTCACTCACTCACTCACTCACTTACTTACTCACTCACTCACTCACTCACTCGCCCAGTGACTCACTTGATCTAGGCGTTTGTTCCGTTCATGGTTGTATCGGCGAGGAGAGACCACGACAGAGACTTATGTCAACATCCAGACAAAGTCGTCGCGGAAACTTTGCGAGCAATGTCCCTAGTAAACGGCAAAGAAAAGTTTGTGATTTATCATGCCGCAAGTTGTTTCTGTGTTTTTCTGCAACTTGTAAGTTATGTGTCTCGTTGGGAAAGTGAACTCGCTTTACAGAGAACCAGAGATGGAATTGTACGAAAGTGCCGAACCGTTGGCAAAAATCGGCGAACTACTGGCGATTACGACAGAGCGTCCAGAGTCTCTGACGAGTACCTTTGTAAAGGTACAGTACAGGACAGAAAAAAAAACAAAATCGCCAAAGCTATGGCAACTGTAGGCGCTCATCAAGTAGGTCCTCTTCGCTGATTGGCTGGGAGCATAGGAGTTGCCGAAGCTTCAGCTAGACTTCACGCGACCGATCAGCGTATAGGATCTACTTACTGAAGCTTTGGCCACAGTTGCCTCCGGCGATTTTGTCATGTTGATTTGTTTTCTTTCTGATTTGTTGACTGACTAGTTGACTGACTAAATCGTTGACTGACTAACTGACTGACTAACTTGCTGACTAATTCGCTGACTCATCGACCCGTTGACCACAGTTACTCAACACGCTTCAACGTTCAACGGCATTGAGAGCGAATAACTCACTATCTTTGATCGAAACGTTGGCGAGGGTATCACAGGCGATTATGCAAATCGATGCGTTATATGACGAGGTTATTTTGCAGCGCAATTCAATGAAATAACGCCCTCGGAGGCTGGTGGTCCTAAGTTTGCGCTCTGACTTGAGACACACCGATCCAGAAACGTTGCTCAGGGGTTTCAGCTTAGGTTCGTCGGTTCATAAAGTTTTATCGGGCCATTACAAAAACACCATTATGAAATGGTATGTATATGAATTGCCTGGATGACTTCAGTGATGCAGAAGTCTTGTTGACAAGACAATGCTCTGCGTTGATTCGCCATCTCCGTTGCTACTCCACCTACAAGTTGCTTGGGACGATAGCCGCGTATATATTTTGTTTGATGAAATCTCAATCTACCGCTCCAACAGTCTTCTTTCAAGACAATAGCATAGTCTTCATGATTGATTATAAGAAATGGTTTAAAACTGCGAGAACACATGGCATGGCCAGAACCAGATTCTGAAAGCCAGAACAGGATTCTCAACTAATGTATATTATGTGCCACATTTTAAAATTTCATAGAACCAGATTCTCAAGTCCAGAACCGGATTCTCAAGTAAGGAATTTTCTGTGCCAAGTTTTAGATTTTCTCATAACCAATTACGAGGATATACATTACATGATGAAAAGATGTGATATGCGCACAGCCCCATCTAATAGTTTTTTCTTCGATGATAGGCTAGGAGCGTGGGAATCGCCGAAACTTCGCCTAGTAGTTATGCTTCCAAACAACCACCGAAGAGGACTCAATTATTTGAAGCTGCGCACTTACTTGTTGTAGCTGTTGCGATTTTGTCGTATATTTTTGTCCTACACTGTAGCCGTGGTTTTTTTGAGTCGCACATTAACTGTAAGTTCAAATTTGTCGCATTCCAATAGTTGCAGACCACGGATGCGACGAGAAGCACAAAGCTGAACAAGCCGCTGACACATTTGTTGGATTTATTGGTTGAAATGAAGAATAAGAGCGAGGAGACCATCGACTCTAAACTACATGAGAGCGAGAAAGCGTTGCTTGATGAAATACTGACCGATGTACAGCTTGGGGAAAACAAACAGGTAAGCGAGATGACTAATGCGGAGTTTTTGTAAGGGATTTTCCGCACTGTAGTAACTTTTACAATTCTTATGTTTTGTATGATTCACTAAAATCCGGATGTTTCATCTTCTATTTAATATTTGTGCGGGTTTCTCGGTTGGACGACATTCTATAAGAAGTTTTACTTTAAGTTCACCCCCCAATTACTTATCGCTAACTTATCCCATCCGGGACGTGGACAATCGCTTAAGAAGACCCGCGCAGTGGTATTTAAGTGGTCGGCACTCCCTGAATAAGCTCGCTTTCCGCATTCCGCTTTTTTAGCAACTTCGAGTTTCTGAAGAACGATACTAAACACTATGAACTTATATGATAAATGCCAACTTTGCTTACCCTGGACGGTTTCTAGACAACATGTGTACTGGCATTTTCTTTATTTTTATTTTTTTTGTTTTAGGATCTGAAAGCGATTGTTGATGCTTTTGAAGATTTTTCGAAAGCTCTGGAACAAGAAAGTCAAAATAGGTTGTCCGCCTTCCGACGCTTCTATAAACTTAATGCTGATTGCGGCAAACTGTTCACAACTTATGTTCAATGGGTTGGCGATTTCAAAAAAAGTTTTAAACATTCGTGAAATTGAAGTTGAAATATTTGTAGACACCTGTGTGAAGTCCACCAAACATGACAAAAGCGTTTGCAGATTTCATTTCTTTGTGGTCTTCAAAAAGGAAAAAAAGTTCTTCAGAACTGAAGTGGACGCAACGCAAATGACTTTTGTCACTCTATCCGTGAATAAAACCCTGAGCACTGTTGGGGAACATAAATGTTATGTTCTCTATTTATGTTCAGTTTTTTTCAAAAAACGCCGAACAATATTTAATATGTTCTAACCGTAATTGACATCTGAAAATTATGTTCTTTTTCTTTTTGGAAATTTTGGGAACATAAAGAATTATGTTCAAAAAAAAGAACATAAGTCGTTTAATGTTCCTGTCAGTGGGAACAAATTTGACCTATGTATATTTATGTTCTTTCCAATTCCGCAAAAATCGCGAACAAAAATGATTCCGTTCAGAACATTAAAGAAGAACAAAAATGTCGTGCAAGGGTAAAATTCTAACAACTACATTGTGCACAAAAAGCACAATTTGTGACAATCGGATTAATAAGATTGATTAAGAGCCATTCCGTGTAAGCGGCGGCCATTCTGGATCACGAAATGCACGATGTCAAAACTGGACCCAACCAAGTATACCACCATGTAACTACATATGTTTGATAATCCTATGCAAAATTTTAGCTCTATATCTCGTCTGTATCTTCTATGGCACCGTGTTGAAGTGTCTGAATCGTGCAAAAAAGTGGAAAAATCGTGTTTTTCCTTTTTCGTCCATAACTTTTTCTCTTTGTGTGCTATTCACTTTTCGAAAAGAACATGTTATTTCCAGTGTAATTGCGGTTCTTTTGAGCTGTAACAGACGGTGATTTGACGGTTTTTCAAAAACCAAAACTCAAAAAAACGTTTTTTTGAAAAATGAAAATCGAAGGTTTTTTTCAGTTTGCTTGGAAAAAAATATTATCAACCTCGTTTGCCACGATTTTACTAAACAGTCCAAGGTTGGAAACACAATAAACTAAGAAACAACCAATTTTGAATAATATCGGTTAGAAGGCAAGATGTGTAATTATGCGTCAAAACTGAAATTTATTTTTGAAAAAATTATTTGTTTTTGAGCGAAAAATTTTTTTTCTTCGAATTATAAAAATGAGACGTTGTCTATCAAATGTAGCATCTCATTTCACGTTTATTGAATCCTAACAGAAGGTAATTTGATAATTTTCAAAAATAAAAACTTTAAAAACCGTTTTCCCGAAATTTTTCAAAAATTAGAAATCTGAGGTTTTTGCAGTTTTCTTGGAAAAAAATATACTCAAACACGTTTGCCACACTTTTAACCAATTGTCAAAGGTAGGATACACCATGAATTAGAAAGAAACACATTTTTATTAAAATCGGTCAAAGGGCAAGTTGTGTAATTCGGTGTCAAAGTAGAATTATAATTTTTGTGAAAAACAAAGATTTTTGAGCGAAATTTTTTTCGTTCGAATTATGATAAGGAGAGGTGATTTATCGAGTGCAGCAGCTCATTTCACGTTCATTGAGCCCTAACAAAAGAAGATTAGATCATTTTTCAAACACAAAAATTCAAAAGAACGTTTTATCAATGTTCTCTTCAAAAACGTTATTTTCAGTTTTTATTAGTTTTCTTGTAAAAAAATTATCAACCACGTTTGCCACGATTTTACTCAAATGTCCAAGATTGCATACACAATGAACTAAAAGGAAACTCATTTTGAATAAAATCAGTCAGTTGGCAAGTTGTGTAATTCGGTGGCAGAGTTGAATTATATTTTTTGTGAAAAAATAAAGATTTTTTAGCAAAATTTTTTTCGTTGTAATTATGATAAGGAGAGGTAATCTATCAAATGCATTAGTTCATTTCACATTCATTAAGCCCTAACAAGAGGTGATTTGATAATTGTTCAGAAACAAAATCGAAGGAAAAACGTTTTTCCGAAAAATTTAAAACTACAGTTTTTTCAGTTTTATTGAAATATTCTTATCAACCACGTTTGCCACAATTTTACTCAATTGTCCAAAGTTGGTTACGCAATGAACTAAAAGGAAACAAATTTTGAATAAAATCGGTCAGTTGGCAAGTTGTGTAATTCGGTGTCAAAGTTGAATTATATTTTTTGTGAAAAATAAAGATTTTCAAGCAAATTTTTTTTCGTTGTAATTATGATAAGGAGAAGTAATTTATCGAATGCAGCAGCTCATTTCACGTTCATTGAGCCCTAACAGACGCTGATTTGATAATTTTTAAAACAAAATCGAAAGAAAAACGTTTTTTTTTTCGAAAATTTCAAAATTTTTGACATGTAATTACACAATTTGCTCACTGACCGATTTTATTCAAAATTAGTTTCGTTTTAGTTCATTGTTTACCCAACCTTTAAAAATTAAGTAAAATTGTGGCAAATGTGGTTGATAAGAAAGAATCTTTCAATAAAACTGAAAAAAATGTGGTTTAACATTTATCGAAAAAAACGTTTTTCCCTCGATTTTGATTCTGAAAAATTATCAAATCACCGTCTGTTAGGGCTCACTAACCGTGAAATGAGCTGCTGCATTTGTTAGATGACCTCTCCTTATCATAACAATTTTTTTCTCAATTATCGTTATTTTTTACAAAAAATAAATTCAACTTTGACGCAGAATTACACAGCTTGCCCACTGATCGATTTTATTCCAAATTTGTTTCCTCTTAGTTCATTGTGTATCCAACCTTGGACAATTGAGTAAAATCGTGGCAAACGTGGTTGGTAATATTTTTCTTCAAGAAAACAGAAAAAAACCTGAAATTAGCATTTTTCAAAGAAACTCGAAAAATTGTTTTTTCAAATTTTAGTTTTTGAAAAACGATCGAATCACCTTTTGTTAGGGCTCAATGAACGTGAAATGAGCTGCTGCATTTGATAGATTACATCTCCTTATCATAATTCCAACGTAAAAAAATTTGCTTGAAAATCTTAATTTTTTACAAAAAATATAATTCAACTTTGACACAGAATTACACAGATGCCCACTGACCGATTTTATTCAAAATTTGTTTCGTTTAAGTTCATTGCGTAACCAACCTTGGACAATTGAGTAAAATTGTGGCAAACGTGGTTGATAAGAATCTTTCAATAAAACTGAAAAAAACTGTAGTTTTACATTTTTCGGAAAAACGTTTTTCCTTCGATTTTATTTCTGAAAAATTATCAAATCACCTTTTGTTAGGGCTCAATGAACGTGAAATGAGCTGCTGCATTCGATAGATTACCTCTCCTTATCATAATTACAACGAAACAAAATTTGCTTAAAAATCTTTATTTTTTCACAAAAAATATGATTTAACTTTGCCACCGAATTACACATTTTGCCAACTGACCGATTTTATTCAAAATGTGTTTCCTTTCAGTTTATTGTGTACTCAACCATATACGATTGAGTAAAATCGTGGCAAACGTGGTTGAAAAATTTTTTTCAAGAAAACAGGAAAAACCTAAAATTAGCATTTTTCAAACAAATTTGAAAAAACGTTTTTTTTTTATTTTTGTTTTAAAAAATGATCAAATCACTTCTTGTTAGGGCTCAATGAATGTGAAATGAACTAATGCATTTGATAGATTACCTCTCCTAATCATATTTCCAAAGAAAAAATTTTTGCTTGAGAATTTTTATTTTTTTACTAAAAATATAATTCAACTTCGACACAGAATTACACAGATGCCCACTGACCGATTTTATTCAAAATTAGTTTCCTTTTAGTTCATTGTGTATGCAATCTTGGACATTTGAGTAAAATCGTGGAAAACGTGGTTGATAATTTTTTTTACAAGAAAACTAATAAAAACTGAAATTAACGTTTTTTGAAGAGAAAATTGATAAAACGTTCTTTTTGAATTTTTGTGTTTGAAAAATGATCTAATCTTCTTTTGTTAGGGCTCAATGAACGTGAAATGAGCTGCTGCACTCGATAAATCACCTCTCCTTATCATAATTCGAACGAAAAAAATTTCGCTCAAAAATCTTTGTTTTTCACAAAAATTATAATTCTACTTTGACACCGAATTACACAACTTGCCCTTTGACCGATTTTAATAAAAATGTGTTTCTTTCTAGTTCATGGTGTATCCAACCTTTGACATGTGGTTAAAAGTGTGGCAAACGTGTATGAGTATATTTTTTTTCCAAGAAAACTGCAAAAACCTCAGATTTCTAATTTTTGAAAAATATCGGGAAAACGGTTTTTAAAGTTTTTATTTTTGAAAATTATCAAATTACCTTCTGTTAGGACTCAATAAACGTGAAATGAGATGCTACATTCGATAGACAACGTCTCATTTTTATAAATCGAAGAAAAAAAATTTTTCGCTCAAAAACAAATAATTTTTTCAAAAATAAATTTCAGTTTTGACGCATAATTACACATCTTGCCTTCTAACCGATATTATTCAAAATTGGCTGTTTCTTAGTTTATTGTGTTTCCAACCTTGGACAATTTAGTGAAATCCTGGCAAACGAGGTTGATAATATTTTTTTCCAAGAAAAATGAAAAAAACCTTCGGTTTTCATTTTTCAAAAAAACGTTTTTTTGAGTTTTGGTTTTTGAAAAACCGTCAAATCACCGTCTGCTAGAGCTCAAAAGAACCGCAATTACACTAGAAATAACATGTTTCTTTCGAAAAATAAATAGCACACAAAGAGAAAAAGTTATGGACGAAAAAGGAAAAACACGATTTTTCCACTTTTTTACACGATTCAGACATTTCAACACGGTGCCATAGAAGATACAGACGAGATATAGAGCTAAAATTTTGCATAGGATTATCAAACATATGTAGTTACATGGTGGTATACTCGGTTAGGTCCAGTTTTGACATCGTGCATTTCGTGATCCAGAATGGCCGTATTTTGCCGCCGCTTACACGGAATGGCTCTTAATAAGATCGGTTAATAATCGGCAATCGGTTTCGGATCGGATATATATTATTTAATTTGAAATGAAAACTGAAATCTTAAATCTGAATTTATTTAGTAGATAAAATTAAGATTTAGGTATTGCTTTAGGATTACGCTTATTTGTATGAGTGAGGTAACGGTTAGATATATCATTTCAATTCAATTTCGATTTTAATGTCATATTCACTCATATAATGTAATGTAAACAGATTTTTTCTTTGTTTCAGACTCTCAGAAATCAGAAATCAGAATGAATCGAAAAGGAGGTAAGAAACAGAAGAAGTTTTCGGAGGTGTATAAGGTTGCCTCCGAGCGTGAACGAGAAGTCAAACGCAAACACCGGCATGTGGAGGTATTTATGGGCGGGAAAGGGAAAGATCGTCGGAGGTCCTTATTGTCAATGAGAAAGGTAATCTGTTTTGTTTATTCTTATTTTAGCTTGTATCCGGGGGAAACGGATGTTTTTTAGGTATTTTTATATATTTTCTGCCCCTATTTACTGACGGTTTCATGGCTTTATTGGGGGATTTTTGTTTTTGTTGTAAGGCCATCATCAATTCGCGACATCGGTGGACCACATTAGAGGAATGATGAGGAATAGAAGATATTAAGAATACGTTATATAAAACATTATTCTATATTTAGCTGAACGATCCGAAGGCGACGGCGACGGCGACGAAGACTGCAAAAAAGGGCGATCACACGTGCCTCAGTGACGGTTTGTGTAATAATTTGAGAATTGTCTTGTCTTTCTGTTATTCTATAATCTGGAATGAGGAATAGAAGATTTTAAGAATATGTTATATAAATTATTATTCTATATTTAGCTGACCGACCCGATCCGAACGACGCCTACAAAGTCAGCAAAAAAGCGGAACGATCGTTCGACGATCGAGGGTCACCACAATACGGGTGTGGCTTCGACTTCGACAGCTGGTGAACATACGGAAACCCGTTCCTCAGTGAAGGTTTGTGTAATAATTTTGAGAATTGTCTTGATGAGTTAGCGATTGATTGATTGAATAAACGTGTGTTAGCTTGTTCAGCTGAACATGTGACTGATTGAATGAATTAGCGATTGATTGATTGAATAAAAGTGTGTTTGCTTGGTTAGGTGAACATGTGATTGATTGAATGAATGTACGATTGATTGATTGAATAAAAGTGTGTTAGCTTAGTCAGGTGATTAAAACCTAGGATGGCCGGATACATTGAATAATAAAGGGAAATATTGTTTATATATAGTTACAACTGATGATTAAACTAACTTGTTCAGGAAATCAGACGTGGTCGCTCATCGGCCAGCTCACGACCGTCAACGGCCAGCTCGCGTGATTCGGCCACGGGCGCCTTCTTCAGTCCGTTTGATGATGAAGAAGAAGAGGTTCTGTTTGACATTGATTTTTTTTAATTGCATAACATTTTTTTATAGTTATGAGATCAGTAATTTTAGTAGTTTAGTATTTTTTTTACTTATATTTAATTATTGTTTAAGCAAAAAACCTAGGAAGGCCGGTTGATTGATTGAATAAAAGTGTGTTAGCTTGGTTAGGTGAACATGTGATTGATTGAATGAATGAGCGATTGATTGATTGAATAAAAGTGTGTTAGCTGAGTCAGGTGATTAAAACCTAGGATGGCCGGAGACATTGAAATATAAAAGGATATATTTTTTATATATAGTTAGAACTGATGATTAAACTAACTTGTTCAGGAAATCCAGCAACATATCGAGACCGAATCAACGCCACAGCAACAAGAGCATGTTCCTGATCCTGAGACGGCTACCGGATCAGCAGGAGAACAACAGCCCGTAAGTTTATTATTTATTATGCTGTATTATTTGTCTCGCATTTGGCACACAAAAAGAGTTATCGGATTGATCGGAATAGTCACAAAAGATTAATATAAAATAAACAGAAAATATAGACAGAACAGAAATATTATTAAATTGTGTTATTTACGTTGTTTGTAATTCGTCGCAATTTGTTTCAGAAGCCAAAGCGGCATAAGCGTGGTGACGGTGACGCTGCCGATGATGATGTGGAAGATGATGTTCAGGTTGATGATGCTCGTGGTGATGGTGACGCTGCCGATGTGGATGGGGAAGATGATGGCCAGGATGATGATGCTCGTTGGTTTACTTGACAGCAATTAAATTTTTTTCTTTGCTGTTTCATTACTATACTTTTTTAAGTTCCCTATGCCCGCACGGCAATTTATATGAAGCGTCGCAGCGTGGAAAACGCAGAAAATGCTCTGTCTGATGAGATGAGACTGAATAGGTCCCCTTTGGCTAAAAACCTTCATAACTTCCGTATTATTCATTTTTTATCCATTTTACTTGGAGCACCGAATTCAGCGCAAACTTCAATATATATATATATATATGATCATGCAATTTCAGAACGACTGGCCGATGCTGCCGATGAGGATGGCGAAGATGATGGGCAGGTCGATGATGCTCGTTGGTTTACTTGACAGCAATTAAATTTTTTTCTTTGCTGTTTCATTACTATACTTTTTTAAGTTCCCTATGCCCGCACGGCAATTTATATGAAGCGTCGCAGCGTGGAAAACGCAGAAAATGCTCTGTCTGATGAGATGAGACTGAATAGGTCCCCTTTGGCTAAAAACCTGCATAACTTCCGTAATATTCATTTTTTATCCATTTTACTTGGAGCACCGAATTCAGCGCAAACTTCAATATATATATATATATGATCATGCAATTTCAGAACGACTGGCCGATGCCAGACGCCAGGGTGCGCATATCGCGACATGTCTGAAGAAGCGTAAGAAAAACGCTTATGGGAACCGACGTGAGAAGGAACAGCTTAACAGAATTCTGTCCGCCGGTGATAAGGCCTACAGATGTAGCGCCTGCCGCATACCCCAAGACACCATGTTTGTTTAACTGAATTACACATTGATAGATAGGCATTACGAATAATCACCAAAATAGCTAAAAAAATTAGGTTTCCTGGTGGGACCCGGCCCAACCACCTTCTGCTTTCCGTGCAGACACGCCATTGTTTGATATTACTTATAATCGCGTTAACATATTAAGGAAACAACTTAATGTGTAAACAATTTTTAGCTCGTATCAGTGCTCGTGTGGCAAATGTTGGTGCGTAGGCGAGCTCTGCAAGAAGGATGCGGTCAGCCACATGAAGCTGTATTTTCACATGATGATGTCGGTAACGGAGGCGGAGAACGTCATGCAGGTTAATGTTCATTTTACTGTGAATTGCGATGGATTGGTATGGATATTATACGATGTATAATAATTTTTCCATGTCAAATATTTCCATTAATGCTTGTTAACATGTATTTCATTTTCAGTCGCTCAAGAATAACATCGAGTTGTACTTGAACAACGGCGGCTGTATGAGACTTTTCGCCAGCGACGTCGACCTGTTGGACGAGAACTTGTACGCCGAATTCAGTCGAATCTCGGCTATGTCCGACTCGAAAGTCACCTTGCATTGGAGGTTCATATTATATACAGTTTACATTCATGTCATTTGCTTTACTAATGTAATTTAAAAATTTACAGCGTCTGTGATCGTGGTATGGACTTGTTCCATGGGCATTCAAAGCAGTTGATCAAAGCTACGTCGGATGAGTTCACCAACGTTTGTTTCCATTCATTATTTATGTTTCTAGGTTCCGCTTTTTATGTCATACTATTCAACATGCTTTGATTTTTTTATTACAGGTATAATTTAAGTTTCTAGGTTCCGCTTATTATGTCATACGATTTAACATGATTCGAATTTTTTATTACAGGCGTCATGCACGGTCAATGCGGCGGGAACCTGCGGAATGTCGTGGCGATATGCCGGACGTGAACCACCGGCCGTTGTCTTCGGGCAGATGATTACGCATTACAACATGACCCACAAAGGCATGTGCGACATGGTTTCACGCTGTCCTGCGGCTGAATGCAAGAAGATAAAGCCGTTTTCCAGCTGGTACGCCTTCAGAAAGTTAGTTCATACGATACAATATTATGTTTTATTCACAACTCTGAATAAGTTGGGTTGGGGATGAGCGGCAAGAGCCCCTCTAAATAACATTTGAAGTGGATAATAAATCGAAATTAATAGTATGACACATCACGGTGCGCCCAGAAAAATTTTGAATATTAGTGAGAGAAGGTAGTTGAGCAGTTAAGGTGTTCTGGCACAAAATGTACCATGTCTCGAAAAACTCAACGGCGATTGTGTGTTATGTTTTGTTCATCGTATCCGCCGCTGTTCACTCTACAAGCAACCCTATTTTTAGGAAAATAAAAATGTGTATCCAGAAAAATTTTGAATATTAGTGAGAGAAGGTAGTTGAGCAGTTAAGGTGTTCTGGCACAAAATGTGCCATATCTCGAAAAACTCAACGTCGATTGTGTGTTTTGTTTTGTTCATCGTATCCGCCGCTGTTCACTCTACAAGCAACCCTATTTTTAGGAAAATAAAAATGTGTATCCAGAAAAATTTTGAATATTAGTGAGAGAAGGTAGTTGAGCAGTTAAGGTGTTCTGGCACAAAATGTGCCATATCTCGAAAAACTCAACGTCGATTGTGTGTTTTGTTTTGTTCATCGTATCCGCCGCTGTTCACTCTACAAGCAACCCTATTTTTAGGAAAATAAAAATGTGTATCCAGAAAAATTTTGAATATTAGTGAGAGAAGGTAGTTGAGCAGTTAAGGTGTTCTGGCACAAAATGTGCCATATCTCGAAAAACTCAACGTCGATTGTGTGTTTTGTTTTGTTCATCGTATCCGCCGCTGTTCACTCTTTAAGCAACCCTATTTTTAGGAAAATAAAAATGTGTATCCAGAAAAATTTTGAATATTAGTGAGAGAAGGTAGTTGAGCAGTTAAGGTGTTCTGGCACAAAATGTGCCATATCTCGAAAAACTCAACGTCGATTGTGTGTTTTGTTTTGTTCATCGTATCCGCCGCTGTTCACTCTACAAGCAACCCTATTTTTAGGAAAATAAAAATGTGTATCCAGAAAAATTTTGAATATTAGTGAGAGAAGGTAGTTGAGCAGTTAAGGTGTTCTGGCACAAAATGTACCATGTCTCGAAAAACTCAACGTCGATTGTGTGTTTTGTTTTGTTCATCGTATCCGCCGCTGTTCACTCTACAAGCAACCCTATTTTTAGGAAAATAAAAATGTGTATCCAGAAAAATTTTGAATATTAGTGAGAGAAGGTAGTTGAGCAGTTAAGGTGTTCTGGCACAAAATGTGCCATATCTCGAAAAACTCAACGTCGATTGTGTGTTTTGTTTTGTTCATCGTATCCGCCGCTGTTCACTCTACAAGCAACCCTATTTTTAGGAAAATAAAAATGTGTATCCAGAAAAATTTTTAATATTAGTGAGAGAAGGTAGTTGAGCAGTTAAGGTGTTCTGGCACAAAATGTGCCATATCTCGAAAAACTCAACGTCGATTGTGTGTTTTGTTTTGTTCATCGTATCCGCCGCTGTTCACTCTACAATAACCCTATTTTTAGGAAAATAAAAATGTGTATCCAGAAAAATTTTGAATATTAGTGAGAGAAGGTAGTTGAGCAGTTAAGGTGTTCTGGCACAAAATGTGCCATATCTCGAAAAACTCAACGTCGATTGTGTGTTTTGTTTTGTTCATCGTATCCGCCGCTGTTCACTCTACAAGCAACCCTATTTTTAAGAAAATAAAAATGTGTATCCAGAAAAATTTTGAATATTAGTGAGAGAAGGTAGTTGAGCAGTTAAGGTGTTCTGGCACAAAATGTGCCATATCTCGAAAAACTCAACGTCGATTGTGTGTTTTGTTTTGTTCATCGTATCCGCCGCTGTTCACTCTACAAGCAACCCTATTTTTAAGAAAATAAAAATGTGTATCCAGAAAAATTTTGAATATTAGTGAGAGAAGGTAGTTGAGCAGTTAAGGTGTTCTGGCACAAAATGTGCCATATCTCGAAAAACTCAACGTCGATTGTGTGTTTTGTTTTGTTCATCGTATCCGCCGCTGTTAAAATCCACTTCAAATGTTATTTAGAGGGGCTCTTGCCGCTCATCCCCAACCCAACTTATTCAGAGTTGTGAATAAAACATAATATTGTATCGTGAAAATTAGTGAGTGTAGGTAGTTGGGGTACCTTAAAATGTTACCTCATCTTGTTACCTAAACTAATCACTACACTAAGTTTATAAATGATATTTATTTTGTAAACGTTACCGTGTTTTCTATTACAGCCACCTGAAACGTGATCATCCGTTCCATAACGGTGACGTGTTGTCACTGATGTGGGAGAAGATGAAGGAGCTCAACTACCTCAGGGTTCCCAAACCGGTGCACTGCAATAATGGCGAAACGTGTGAAACCGATCCGTCCAGTCAGCCACCAATGTACGTTTGAATATATTCCTATTTTTACATATCTATAAACATATTTATAATACATGTACAGCTTTATATATAGGTTTATATAAACGGAAGGCACTTTTTCCCAGATTAACATATGTTACATACTCTAGTAATAATTTTTCAGGGTTGTGTGCCTGCACAGCGGCTGCGACAAAGATGTGCCATTGTGTCCAGATTGCTCAGACGTCACTTGCAGTGAACACTTGCGTCTGTACCTTCAGGGCAAAAGTAGAAACACGGTTGGTTTACAAATCTTCTGTGTCACATTAAATGACTCAGGTATTTGGGACACTGTTGAATATATAGACTATACATATATGAATAAAAACTTTGCCTCTCAGGTATTCGACATCATTCGACTCCGGCGTTGGTTTCAAACGGGAGGTGGTGTTGCCGAGTTCCTGCAGAGTGAACGTCGGGAAATGCAACAGAACGGTTTTGCTGAAATCGACAGCATATTGTACTTCGACCCGTCGAAAGAGATGGCCCGCGTAGTTTGGCGGTCAGTTATCTATCTATCTGTGTTTCTGTTCTTTATCTGTGAGCCACTTACGAGTTCATATTAATTTCAAAGTACTTCATTACTTAGAAAACATGGCTATAACAATATTTTTCTGCATCCTTTTATCGGTCGGCATATTAGAGGTTGGAGACGTTAGTTATTGAACGTGTTGACGTGTGTTTCTGTTTTTAAATGTAATTTTTCCAGGCCTGAGACGATGGCAGTCAAACATCTGAGCAAAGGCACGAGGAATGAAATCTGGCTCGCGTACCACTCACTGAAGAACGTTTGTTTGTCTAAACAATCTACGTAACTGCAATTTGACAATTTCAGTAGTACTGAATGTAATGCTAATCATTTCTTTTAGGTTTCATGTCCCTTCCAACGGTGTAATTGGCGATACAGTTACGCACCAGACTGGCTCGACCACTTGGCAAGCGCACACTCCCGACTAATGGTGCTGTCGTGCAAAAAGTGCGACAAGGTGAAGGGCAAGCACACCACGTATTTGTCATGGCAGATGTTGGAACAGTTAGTGTCATTTCCACTGATTATTGTGTCGAATTGTTAGCATTGTGTACAATTATTGTGTAGAATTTTCATTTGTTGTGTGTGGTTGAATGATATGTGTCATTATTACATAACACATAAAATTATGTCTTGCTTTTACAACAGGCACATGATGTTCGAGCACAATGAGGGTAACAGAATCGAGCGAAATTTCTGGCAGAAAAGGGTTGCGGATGTGCTCAATGGACTCAAGGACGACACCGCATGCGTGCCAAAAAAGCTGGAGTGTTTGGCGGTCGACTCCAAAAAAACCCGAGGTGTACGAGGTCAAGGATAGTCTGACCACACAACAGTACCTGGACGGACATGATTGAATTTTTTATGTTGTTGTCTAGTTTTTTTTATCCCGCATTTGTGATGTAATGCTTTGGCGGACGAGCTAATCCTCCAAATGGAAGGAAATTTCATCAAAGAGGGGGAATTGGCAGTTTTCAGGCCATTTTACCCACGCCTTCGGGAACAAATTCTACTTTTTGAAATCTCCAAAGAGGGGGAATTACACTTTTCCCTCCCCTTCTCGTCCGCTCGTGTTATATGCGAGATTAGAACTTTTCTGGACTGTTAAACGGCCTGTATGGTGTGAAGGACAGTCTGAGCACAGATGAGTACCTGGCAGGATATGATTGAAAATAGTTTGTTGGTGTCTGTGTTGTTTTGTCTCACATTCGTTATGTTAAGCTAGGTTTGTTAAACCATACTAAACATTGTTAATTATTTTATTCCAACCTATGCCAAGCTTTCATGGTGGGTTAAAATACTTTACTTTTTTATGGTTTAACATTACGGATATCTGCTGCGATTACCATTTTTGCTTATGCAACACCGTTTGGTTATTTATCGTAGACGTTGTTTTCGTGCATTGAGATTACATGCATGCCAATATGCCATGCAATTCACTTTATTTTACCGTCTCCATTTCATGATTGGATCTCATTTGTGATCTCTTTTTCGATATTATGAGTTTCTTACATGGTTACGGACACGGTAGTGACATTTGATACTGTCTGTATTTTTGCGGTGTGCATATCATCGGCGTCTGCCATCATTATCATCATTTTTGCTGTGTCACTTACGTATTATGGTATAATATTGTGTGACTGTTTCTCCTGGTATTTGTGTTATGATGGGACATGTTCAGGGACTTGGATCCCACTGATTTCATTTCAATTAATAAATCCAACACCCGAGGACTCTCTTTCAAAATTGCAAAAACTCATACAGGAGCCTCATTGAGAAACCATTTAGTATATAGATCTTTGAATATCTGGAATGATCTTCCTCAGGAGTTGGTTGAAATACGATGTTCTGCTGTTTTAGAACTTTTTTTTAAATATATATCACCTATTTGCCATATTACCTTTACAGTTATCACAATTTCCATCATCCAGCTGAATCTCTATTTGTCAAATTGAATTTATTTTGTATTAGTATAAACAAATTGGTATGGACACGGGTATATTCGTTACAAATAATTAATGTCATCATACTTCCATTTATTTAATTTTATTTAACCATTTATGCAAACATATTGTTATTCAGAATAAAATAATGCAGTCTGTACAGGGAAGAGGAATCACTTTTATCCGACGAAATCTTCATCGACAAAAATGTGACACCCTAAAACATCAGGTTGTTTATCGAAAATTCACGCAGCTTTTTGGAACAGTAATTCATTTTCGACCAGGGCTGGGGTACTTAATTTAAAAGTACTTTTTTAAGTGCCACTTAATTTTTTCTTCAGATATCAAAATCAGATCGAAGTACTAATGAAGTCGAACCAGCAAGCCGGTGACCACAGTAAGCCGAAACCGCGGGCAGCGCGGAGTTTGTTTTCGACCGTTATGAACAGGGAAGAACCAGCACCCCCGGTTTGTTATAAGTTTTATTAATTAGAAACAAGATTATTAAAAACAAGATAATCGCGACCGGTATACCCGAATTCTGCAACGGGTATCCCCCCCCCCCCCCGGCTCCATCACGGCGATTGAGTCAGCCAGTGAGCCAGTGTTGAAGCCATTTTTCGGTTTGGCTCTGCATGCACGGCTTACTTCTGGCGTGCATGCATGCATGATTTACAAAAATTATGCCTGATTCCCCCCCCCCCCCCGCTCCATGCCTTATTTTCTGGAAGGAAAATCCTTTCAAAACACCTTTCATGGCTGATTTATTCCCCCCCCCGCCTGATAAACAAAATCATGGCTGATTTGTTCCCCCCTACCCGTTCCATCACTGTGATTAAGTCAGCATTCATGGCTGAGTTCTCTCATGCATTTAATAACTGTTTAAAAATAATTTACGTTTCATTCAGGTCAACGAGCTGCCGCCGTCGATGACGTCAACACCGGTCACGGTCACACCGCAAATCGGCAATCGGGATGTCGGTTCCAGCAACGCTCAGGTTAATTTTCAGCCATATTAAAGTCAGTGATAGCGCCATTTTGGAAAAAAATTTGTGTTAACCGGGAGGAAAACCTTCTGCATTTTATTTTATATAGTTATGAGATCAGAAGTTTTAGTAGTTCAGTATTTTTTTTACTTATATTTAATTATTGTTTAAGCAAAAAACCTAGGAAGGCCGGATATATTGCAATATAAAAGGTTATCTCTGGCGACTAAATGATTAAGATTCTTCAGTTAGCCCAACCATTGCGTTGTTGATTTTATATTATAAAGAGTATAAAGGTTATACATTTAGAAATAAACACTTCTGGCTGGCGCCAGTTATTACGATCTAATCCATGTTTGTTTTTGTGTATCATTTAATTGTGTTTTTTAAGTTGTTTGTAATTCGTAGTAAGGAAAGGCTATATGTTTCTAGGATGACAGTGGTCGATTGATCGATGAAACGGTGCCACGGTCTTCAGCAGATGGCGATGACGCAACGATCGTGACGGATGATGGAGAATCGTTGCTCGATGCCGTTAATGCGGTGGAAGTTGTTGTGAACGGTTGGTCTAATTAAAAAACAAATTAATTTTTTTCTTTGGTGTTTTTCTTCATTTTTGAAGTTTCCTCTGCCCGCGCACCAATTTATGTCCGCAATATTTTAAGACGCACTGAACGCGCGCGCGCAAGTGCGTGACAACCGTGCCGACTCGGCTGTAGCAGGCGTTGAGCTTATGGAATTGCAGCAACAGGATCAGATTCAAGTTAATATTTTTGTATCATATATTATTTTATATAATTATGTCGAACATGTCTGCTGAACATGTGATTGATTGAATGAATGAGCGATGGCGGCGAAATGATTAGGTTAGGATTCTTCAATTCTTCATCGTAAATATCTCTTTCTTCTTGATTTTTCATCGTCCGTCAGTCAGTTCGGTTTGCTCGTTGGGGCTAGGCTAATTGTAATAAATTTATTATAAATAATATGTACAAATATAAATAAAACAATTATACAGACTGTTAATTCTAACTAAAAATACCTGATTTCCTTATTACGAATTACAAACATCGTTAAGATTCTCCAACCACTTCCACAGACCACAATACCCAATATATTAATCCGATTGTCACTTGTTTGTAGTTGTATAGAATTTTACCTACGCACCTTTATTTAAAAAGAACATATATAAAGACGTAATATATTCGTTCATAGAACAAATTGTGTTGTTCTATTTTTGTTCTTTTTTCTTTGGTAAATTATGGGATCGTAAACCTTTATGTTCTTTGGAAATCCACGGAAATAGCGAACATAAATAGTTTGTTCTTTAACGGTATATAGACACAATCAATTACGTTCTCTAAAATCCGCCAAATTACCGAACATAATTACATTTGTTCCGAACAAAAATGCTGAACATAAAAAAAGAACGTAAGTTTCGAACATAATATTTTTGTTCCCCAACAATGACCCTGAGATAAAAAACAACAACGTAAACGGATTTCAGCCTGAAAACTTATATATGGCCAAAAAGACCAGCCACTTGGCTATCCACACTGTGGGATTCAAGTGGAACTCTGGCTATGCACAAATGAACGGTCGCCTCAAAGCCTACAATGAACTGACCCGTGACTTCTATCAACCGCTGCTCCTAAGGTTGGTAGACTAATGACCAAGAAGATGTGACAAAACCACCTAAGATATGACAACTGCTAGAAGGTCCTCGTTGCTGAAAGGTTTACTGAGTAAATACTATCTGAATCTCGCGATCTCTCGCGGTCCCAGTCAATCAGCGAAAAGGACCCACTATCTGAAGCGGTGCGGACGCATATTTCCAAAACCCAAAAATTTTCCTAGAATTCTTTCCATACACGAAATTTTATATTGCGTACTAAGGTGGGTAACCACTGAAATACCACCGCTGCGCGGGCCTAACGCGCTTGTCCTCGCTGCCGCTCGGACAAGCCAGCCTTACGATAGGTAATCGGGGGTTAACGGACAGTGAAACTTCATTTGGAATTTATAAAAATTTTGGCGTGTGGTTAAAATTTTAGGAATATTTTTGGGTTTTGGCATTTTGCGGTGCGGACAGTTTCCAAAGTGTTGGCGATTTGGTCACATCATTTTGTTCTGCGCTGCAAAAAAGCTCAACTCAGCTTACAGTAAAATTGTGACGTGCATCGTCAATTTGGCAAAACCGACAGATCAGTGGACGCCATTACCCAACTGCGGTGGTCCCTACCGTGTCAAGCATTTTCATGTACCAAGGAAGAACACTGAGTTCTCTATCTTTCTGAAAATACATGCGGTAATGCAACATGTTTTATTTGTTGTAACACATGCATGGATACATAGCCTGACAGTTGATCAGAATTACACGATAAGGCCAGATACGATGCAAAAGTTCTGAGAGTCAATACTTCAGTGTCATCGATGCGGTGACTGGCAGTGTAACGAAAGCTGACTCCGAAAGCGTAGCGGCATTGAAGGGCAAATTAAGCGCTTTGCAGGTAGGCTTTTATTTAAAGACAGATGTGATTTGTTTGCATGGGTGTGATTTTTGTATTTCGCAGCTGGGTTTAGCTTCTTTTCGAACGTGCCGGCAAAACTCAGAGTTTTGTGCATACAATTTTATAAACACCAATTTTAAAATTAATACTCGTTGTAAAAATTTTTCCAGGAACAACGGAAAAAACTGGTTGATCAAGCAGCTGCTGCCCTGAAAGAGGTTCCCGCTCAGTGTAAGAAACGAATGGAGGAGGTGGTGAAGAAGCATTGCCCGTAGAAGTAGAGAAATTAGGTTTACATACACTTACTATTTATTGCGCTAAATAAAATTAAAAAAATTAAAAGTTAAAAAATTGCCGAAACTATGGCAACTGTGTTGGTAGACTAATGACCAAGAAGAGCGCCTCATCTAGAAGGCCCTCTTCGCTGATTGCTTGAACTCAAAAAGACTAACTAAAGCTTCGACGTCTCCCCATTTAATTCCGACGCTCCCAGCTAATCAGCACGAAGAACCAACTAGCTGAAACAGCGCATACATTAAACAATTTGCAGTGTTTTGTTCCTAATTTCATTAAAAATTCAGTTCAGTAAGTTTTCAGCTTGATGAAGCTGTAACGAAATTAGGGCTTGCAAAACTCTAAAATATTTTCTCTGCGATTAACTGTGATAACTTCTTATTATTAACTTACAAAAAGTGTCCGACTTGATATCTGTTTATTGAACAATTGTTTTGAATAAAAATAGTATGCTTATTATGTTGGAAGCTATCGGTTCATATCATTCTTGGTAGTGCTGCTTCTAAAAGCGAATGACTTGATAAACCAGAGGTAATTGGGCTTTAACGAATTACAAACCACTGAAACACTTTACCTATTTTTTTGAATCACCTGAAACCCAAAACACATTCATAATTAAATCCTTAATTTTGGTGACTCAAATACGTTTTATGAAAACTTGGTGGCAAAAAAAATCGCGTTTGAGTGTTTTTTGCGAAAGTTATATTTAAGCTGTGAGGTTGCGGTTAAAAGCATTCGATTAGGCATGTTTACGCCTACAAAATGATGTGCTACTTGAAGTTCAATCCGTCAGTTCTCAACTGTGTTACATGCGAATATAAAAAAACATCTATTTCACATAAGAAATTTCACATTTTTTGGTAAATATAAATGAAGAATCAAAACTTATGCAAGAATTTTTGATCACATAAAG
>CAXIWR010000582.1:234135-239135 GCA_964036265.1 Daptonema setosum | reverse complement strand
GTTCCATCGTCGAAGAAAATCATTCAGTGTAAAAATGCTTAGCTGACGAAGCCATTTGTAAATTCCGTTTTATGTCAGTCAATCAGTCTGTCAGTCAATCAGTCAGTCAGTCAATCAGTCAGTCAATCAGTCAGTTAGTCAACCAGTCAATCAGTCAATCAGTCAGTCAATCATTCAGTCGTTTCATGTCTTTTTAAACCTACCCTTCACATATCACGAAATCGACTTAAAAACGTGTTATAAAAAATAGATGTGATGATATGAAGACGAGACCGGTGCACATGTTCATTAAGTCGGACCCCACTCATACAGTTTTATTTACCATACTAGAATTCATAATCATATACAGTAGTGAAAAGTCATAACTTCAAACAAACCAGGGTTTTTCTGGTAAATATGGGAGAAGTTTTATGAGATTCAACTCGCAATTCTCTACTCATTTTAGTTGGCTCATGCCGTTTTTATAACAAAAAACCCCGTCGACAATATAACATGTTGAACTTCTAACAAGCGGTGGGCTTTATTGTTCCACTCCAAAGCATCCTAAGTATTCTGTTATGATAATAACCATGTGGCCACTGCTGATGTACTTTTAATCGCTGACTTACTAACTCACTGATACACTCGCTCACTCACTCACTCTCTCACTCAATTACTCACTCAATCATTCACCTACTCACTTATTTACTCATTCACTGTATCCAGCACTAAGTCACTCACTCTTTCACTCGTTGACTCACTCACTCACTCACTCACTCAATCACTCAAACACTGTCTCTTTCACTCACTCACTCACTCACTCAGTCACTTACTCACTCACTCACTCACTCACTCACTCACTTTTTCACTCACTCACTCATTCAGCGATTCAATAAATCGAAATCGAAATGCGGTACACTGCTATTTGGACTGCGTTTTTAGTCTTGATCTTGGCGATGAATGTCCTGTCATTGGGGGTCAGTCCGTCAGTCAGTCAGTCAGTCAGTCAGTAAGTCAGTCAGTCAGTCAGTCAGTCAGTCAGTCAGTCAGTCAGTCAGTCAGTCAGTCAGTCAGTCAGTCAGTCAGTCTGTCAGTCAGTCAGTCAGTCAGTCCTTCAGTCAGTCAGTCTGTCAGTCAGTCATTCAGTCAGTCAGTCAGTCAGTCAGTCAGTCAGTCAGTCAGTCAGTCAGTCAGTCAGTCAGTCAGTCAGTCAGTCAGCCAGTCAGTCATTCAGTCAGTCAGTCAGTCAGTCAGTCAGTCAGTCAGTCAGTCAGTCAGTCAGTCAGGCAGTCAGTCAGTCAGTCAGTCAGTCAGTCAGTCAGTCAGTCAGTCAGTCAGTCAGTCAGTCAGTCAGTCAGTCAGTCAGTCAGTCAGTCAGTCAGTCAGTTGGTCTGCCTAATATTACGGTTTTGCAGGGCAGAAGTTTCGACAGGAGAGATTTTGCCAGACAGAGGCAACGCAGAGATTTTGCCAGAGAAAAGAGAGGGCGACCTTTAAAAATGTTTTACGAGGAGACAGAAGTGAAAATTCCGACTCCTGAAAAACCGATGTGGGAGAAAAAGTATGAAAAAAGAGAAAAAAAGGAAAAATTGTTTGCCAAGAGAGAAGAACCAGCGAAAATGTTCGCTAACTCAAAGTGATTATAGCTTGTTCAGGAAATCTTATTACTAATTAGTTTCAAAAAACACCTTATACTAAGCAATTAATGAGTGCAGTTTGATTAATAATATGTTATACTCATGAAGTGCGAACAGCTGAACATTTGAATGAATGCCAAAAATATTACGGTAACAGTTCCTTAGTGACGAGAAACTCTGATCAGACGTTACCTATGGTGTAAAAGGATGATTTGTGGTTCGTTTCATGTTTTTTTCGTTATTGGGCATTCTGTTCAAAATAATGAATACTTACGAATAGAAAACTGATTTCACATGAAGTACGTTGAGCAAAAAATATAATTAGAGGACTAAAAAATATGTAAAAAAATGTGTCAAGGGGAGTTAAAAGAACCTTTAACAATCGAATTGTTACTGGTCTAAGTATATAATGAATAATCAAAAACAAAAAAAAACTGATACCCCAGGAAGTATGCTTATTTTTCCATAAATTTTCTCAATGAGAGTTCTAAAAACGTTGAACGGTAATTTGAAGTTTTCAGACTCCAAATAATTATCAATGTAGGGATATATAATAAAACACTAATTTTCGGATACATGGCCGGAGGCCCTGAAGTCAAAATGAAGACATCATCTGAAAACAAAGAAATGAACAGAGTTAAGTGAAAACATTTATCAACGAAGATAAGTAACAAAAAACAAATACCAACACTCGTAAAGAGTATAAAGTAAGAAGATAAAGAGACGAAAAAGAACAAATACGGTCTCAAAATAGCGCTCACGTCTCTCATGTATAATGTTATGTAATTAGTAAACGAATTCTAGTCCTACCAAGAAACTGAAAAATTTCAAGTATCCTGGTAGGATTCGAACCCACGACCTTCCGTTCAGTACACGGACGTGCTAGCCGCTAAGTTTATGTTTCAGTGCTATTGGCCATTTAAATGCACATGCAAACATGAAATATGCTTTACTCTTAGAACAATCGATTCTTTATAACCTGCCTGGTGAGCCCAGGAAGTTTAATTATATCTGGACCCAGTGTTTATTTCTCCATTTGACCAATTCAGTGATTTTTTATCAGTTGTTTGTGTTCATGTTATCCATTTTACAACAGAAATAAAAGAAAACAGACCCGTATGTCTTAAAATTTGTGGTGGGTATTCAGAAAGTCATTCAGTCAGTCAGTCAGTCAGTCAGTCAGTCAGTCAGTCAGTCAGTCAGTCAGTCAGTCCGTCATTCAGTCAGTCAGTCAATCTGCCTGTCTGTATGACAGTTCGGGAGTCAACCGTTAGCATTATTGCTTTTCAAAAGCAAATAATGATAAATGTAACATGATGTAAAAATCTTTCTTTAGTTTAACCAGCTAACGTGACAAACCAGAGACAACCACAGACAACGGATAATTGTTCAGTTTTGTTCAGACCAACTACAGTTCATGTGTAAAATTGTCTACAAATTTTAATTTAGGCACTTAAAGAATAGGGGAGGACTCTACTCAAAAACGGGGTAACGACAGCCACTGAAATCATTTAATCGAGTGTTAAGTTTTGTTTCACGTTTTACTGTTACTACTATTTCATTTTTCAAGTTTTCAAAAACGAAGGCGAAACTCTAATCAGATATAGGGGTAACGACAGCCACTGAACCGCTATGCTAGTGCCAGGTAACGACAGCCACTGAAACCGCCATACTAGTGGCAGGTTCACGTTAATGTTAATGATCGATAAAACATAATTTTGTTTTAGTGCCGTTGGCGCTACATCTGTTACAGAAGAGCTGGTCTATAAAAAATTCACATAGAAACTAATTTTCTTTCTCTTTTAACAGTCGATTGACTTTTTCAGTGACGCGAGGAAACCAAAATACCTCGAGTTCGCCTTTAGTTGTCCATCTGACAAGCAGTTTTACTTTTTGAAAACTGAGGTTGTGACTCAGTCAGTCAGTCAGTCAGTCAGTCAATGAGTCGGTCAGTCAGTCAGTCAATCAGTCGGTCAGTCAGTCAATAAGTCGGGCAGTCAGTCAGTCAGTCAGTCAGTCAGTCAGTCAGTTGGTAAATCAAATACTGAAAAGTTTCACCAAAATACAGTCCCTTGATCAATAGTGAATGTAAAAAGATGAGCTATGTACACGTATTTGTTTTGTTGATATACATGGTCTGTCTAGGAAAAAGGAAGCAATCTGTTTCTGTAATGTTTAGATATTTCTGCTTTGTGTTGGAACAATCACAATCAAGTTGTATCAATGGTATTCACAATCAAGTTGTATCAATGGTATTCACATTCAAGTGGTATCATTGGTATGCACAATTAAGTGGTATCAATGGTATTCACAATTAAGTGGTATCAATGGTATTCACAATTAAGTGGTATCAATGGTATTCACAATTAAGTGGTATCAATGGTATTCACAATTAAGTGGTATCAATGGTATTCACAATTAAGTGGTATCAATGGTATTCACAATTAAGTGGTATCAATGGTATTCACAATTAAGTGGTATCAATGGTATTCACATTCAAGTGGTATCAATGGTATTCACATTCAAGTGGTATCAATGGTATTCACAATTAAGTGGTATCAATGGTATTCACAATCAAGTTGTATCAATGGTATTCACATTCAAGTGGTATCAATGGTATTCACAATTAAGTGGTATCAATGGTATGCACAATTAAGTGGTATCAATGGTATTCACAATTAAGTGGTATCAATGGTATTCACAATTAAGTGGTATCAATGGTATTCACAATCAAGTGGTATCAATGGTATTCACAATTAAGTGGTATCAATGGTATTCACAATTAAGTGGTATCAATGGTATTCACAATCAAGTGGTATCAATGGTATTCACAATCAAGTGGTATCAATGGTATTCACAATCAAGTGGTATCAATGGTATTCACAATTAAGTGGTATCAATGGTATTCACAATTAAGTGGTATCAATGGTATTCACAATTAAGTGGTATCAATGGTATTCACAATTAAGTGGTATCAATGGTATTCACAATTAAGTGGTATCAATGGTATTCACAATTAAGTGGTATCAATGGTATTCACAATCAAGTTGTATCAATGGTATTCACATTCAAGTGGTATCAATGGTATTCACAATTAAGTGGTATCAATGGTATTCACAATCAAGTTGTATCAATGGTATTCACATTCAAGTGGTATCAATGGTATTCACAATTAAGTGGTATCAATGGTATGCACAATTAAGTGGTATCAATGGTATTCACAATTAAGTGGTATCAATGGTATTCACAATTAAGTGGTATCAATGGTATTCACAATCAAGTGGTATCAATGGTATTCACAATTAAGTGGTATCAATGGTATTCACAATTAAGTGGTATCAATGGTATTCACAATCAAGTGGTATCAATGGTATTCACAATCAA
>CAXIWR010000582.1:216662-233935 GCA_964036265.1 Daptonema setosum | reverse complement strand
ATGGTTTTTATAAAGTCATATTAGGCAATTTTTTTCTAACCCTCGTCTTAAAATTGATGGTTTTGTATTATAATTATGTATAATATGATCACTAGCTTTTTCCGACTAGTTTCCATGGGTACATTTCAATCCATAAATTAGGGGAATTCAATACCCGAGAGGCCGCCGCCGCCGCCGTTTTTTCGTGTTCTTCTTTTAAAAACGGTTTATTAAAAGATATTGTGAAAAATTGGGGTTCTTTAATCATATGGCGTATGTACATACATGCATTAGTCAACCAAATATACATGCGATAAAATTTATTGAATGCAGTCGATAAAGAAATATGAACATTTAATGCAAAGAAACGAAAACTGCGGAAGAAAAAACCACATTCGTGGAAAAAGAACCGCAGTTTTTACATTAAAATTTTTTTAACCATGACAATTATACGTATATAAACATAAAACAACTAGTATATGCTTATGTAGAACTATTCAGTGTACACAATTTAAATGAGAAGGGAATACGGAAGAAAAAACCACATTCACTCGTGGAAAAAGAAGCGTATTCAGCAGTTGAAACAAATATAAAAATAACTCGAGAACTTTGATAAGCATTGAATTGACAATGGTAATCAATAGTTATAACTATCAACAGGTGTTATATTTTAATTCAAACGAGAGTAAACCGATAAACATTGTTTTAAAGATTAGGCTTTTTGTAGCCCCAAGGCAGGGATGAAAGTTTGATAGGACTTGGGAGATTCAATTCGGAAGGACAAACGACTCTACGATTTGTAAAATTCAGCTGAACTGTTTTCATGCCATCATAACTTTTTAGAAATCCAGTTCCATCCACAGGTTTGAAAATACATCGAGTTATTCTTTTGTCGGTAACCATTTCTTTCGTATCACTGATTGCGTTTCGACCAATAATTTTACGAATGTGGGTGACCGCCTCACTGTTAGTATAGTCTTGATCATTGGCGCCCGTTAGTAACCGTTTCATGGCCACATACGACATACCGTGTTGTATACCTTTGAATCGAGTCTCCTCCCATCCATCATCGTCGCCGATCGCATATGATTTCGACCCTAAAAATATTAAGGTTAATAATGTAGATAATCGTTTCATAGAATTTTAGATGTAGTTGACATAATCATACCTGCGGCACAAAATTTAGTGATGTTCTTGTCCGAGAACTCATCCTTCAACTCGCCAAACACCGGAAAACGAGGGGATTCTACAGGATCCGCCAACTTCTTGTCACGCAGGTACACGATCGAGTCCGTATCGTAGTAGATTGTCATAGGACCCACGGCATTCAGAACCTTAAACAGTTCAAGGCGAGCACACGCAGTAATAAATGCTGCACTCGCCAAGTTGTTGAAACCTGTTGGCCTCTTGGTTTTATACTTGATCATCAGTTGATTAGCAGGTAACAAATGGAGTCGTTCGAGATCACCTGATTTATACTGTTTCAAAGCTTGTTGCTGGTCATATACAATCTCAGTTTTACTAGACGGATGTTCAGCATGTTTGCCCCAGCTGGCATTCAGAAGCGTTTTACTAAGTTTCCGAAGTGATTTGTTGAAACGAATGTTTTCTGGTTCGACTTCAAGTCTCATTGCCGATTTTAATCGCATGACATAAGACTGCTTGTCCTCTTCCGTATCACAGCTATCAGGCCATCCCGAACTTTCAACCTTGCATTTGGCGAGTGATCGAATGTAATCGCAGTATAACGTTGTACTAGAAGAAAACTCCCAAATCTCATAAATATGAATAATCCGACCACCATGTTCCAAACATTTGTCTAATTCTACAGAAGTATAAACGCCAGTAAGATAACGTTGTTTAGGAGTATGTTTACATTCAGAAACACTATGGTCTGCTTCTTGGGCGCAGGTATAACAGTTTGTGAAGACCAATCGGTCATTAATTCTGGTCATTAAAACGGGAAAATATTCACTCTGATTCACTTCTACAACACAGAACACAAGACCAAATATTGGGAACTTTACCGATGAATAGAATTCTGATGGTACCAGCTCACTACTAATTCGCTTAAACTTCCCAACAGGGAGTGGTTTGCAGCTCATAATAAAAGGATAAAGTGATACATAGTCCTTGTACTCTATTTTGTATTTGTCCGTGTCCAGCTCGACTAGTAACGCATTGCACCCGGTACGACCGCCGAACACCGCATCTCGTGGTTGAATTTGTTTGGGCTCCTCATAATAACGATCGAAATCAGCAAAACATTGCTGAAAAATGTGATATTGGGTAACATAAACAAAAATAGAAAAAACAAAAACTCATACATTGAAGAGAGTATGCGTTCGTTCGTTGAAGTACAGTATGTAATTGATTAAAAGGGCTGGATGACTATCTACAAACCTGCATTATATTATTGCGTTTGACCTCTGCCATCATCTGACATTCTTTCACCACAGTGAGGTTGAATCCAGCATTGATAACAGCTTCATTGCGATCCATGTCCATCTCCTGGATTTCGCGATTAGTGTATGGTTTTCGCAACGCGTGTCGAGCATTACCATGTTTTCGTTGGCATTCACATGAATGTATGAAGCATCCATCCACAAAGTAGACTGTATTGGTGGTGTAATCGTAGGCATCCGCAATGATTCGACCAGTGACACGATACTCTTTCGCTGAAAAAAGCATGGGTATATATTTTTTTTTAATCAGATTTACTTTGTTGATTAGACTAGAATTTGTCTTCTGATGATGTAGGTTCTATAAACAATATGAAAACCAATAATCAGTTATGCACTTAATACATGTTCGAACGCATACTCTCTACTTGTATAAGCGACAGAAAATTTATTGAAAAAGTATCGCGTCAGTGTTTGTTACAGTTTTCAAAATTGAACTTATCGGAGTTGTGAACTAACCATAACTTCCTTTTGTTCTGACCAAGTAGTGAAGATATTTGCGACTCAAGCGACTGTCTTGATAGTTGACAAGACAGTTAAAGTCACCGATGAGTTGTATGCTGTTTTCCGACATGAATTCCAGTCGGTACAGCAGAGCACACAAGCTTGGTAACCCGTTGGCATGCACGAACGGGTCTATAGCCGTTTCAAGAGTGTCCATGAACAATCTGCGAAAGCGGGCAACCAGCATCCAGAGCACAATAACGTCTTGTCTAAAAGTCAGTTTTCTGTGTCGTAATCAGTGGATCCTTTCTAAAGAAAAAAAATAATCAATAGATACAATTTTTTAAACATAAGTGTTCTTGAAGAATAAGGTTATACGGAATACGGTTAACGTATACGTTGACAAAAGAATGTACTCCATACATGTAGTCGTTTCACTAGAAAAATTAAGAAATCAGTTTCACTAACCGACAATAAATTTTCAATTCCCGCTGCATATTGAACCGCTTGTTTGCTATCTTCGTCTTGTAAAACACATCGAATGCGTCTCTCCGCGAAAGTGACATTAGTTTGTAATCAAAGTCATCTTTTTTCAATATTTTGTTTTGTTTAAGAGTTTGAAAATTGAGTAATTTCAATGGATAAAATGTTTTGTGAACCGTCAACCCAAACTCTCTCGCTATCCCATCTAAAGAACCGGTAAGGTAAAGAAAAACATCCTTGCAAACAACATAATTACTCATTCTGAGCACGAGACATGATTGACCTTTCAAAATGACACTACATTTGAGTCTTTCGTTGATGAGACCTTCAAAAATCAGAATAGTGTCAAACTTGCTTCCACAGAAACTTAACGCAATACAATTAGTCTGTTTTAAAAGATATTGAACAAATTCAGACAAACAATTTTGACCCATAAAACTCATTTCACGATCAGAACAGCATGAAACGCTATCAGATGTGTCTTCCATACATTGTTCACATACGCGAATACTATGTACATAAATAGGCTCAATACGTTGAGTAGTTTGATTGGTTATCGTTTCAAAATCAAAGAATAAATAATACGTAGGTTCTTTTTCGGCATGAAGTTCAGGTTTCTGAATGTAGCAGACGTGATCCCAAGGGAAGTAGTCACGACATAATGAACAGTATGACATTCGACAGTTATGTTCCTCCATTGCTGATCGTAGAACAATCCTGTTACATTTGGAGCACTTCGCTTTCAACTGACATGTTGATTTAAGATGATTCAAAAAGCAAGCTTCGGTTTTGAAACTGAATTTGCATTCATTGCATTTCCGAATTTTTTTCCTTGAAGCTTGTGATGAACATTTTACGCATGAACAACCGGTTTTCTTGTCACAGTTGGACATCAGATGATTATCATAGCAGACTTGACCTTGAAATCGTAGCGAGCAGTCTGCACAGTATATGATTGAATTATCTGACGATCTGGCGTGTGCTGCATCATTACATCGGGCACAACGGCGAATGTTGGAAGTACAGTTACGGCTGTGACAAAAATAACGTCCACGTTTTAAGTGACCACAGAAACAAACGGATTTAGAGCCAACGTAACAACTAATATTTCTACAGGCATAAGCATGATTATCAATGACAACAATGTAGATTTTTTCAGTTAGTTCTGTGGAATATGTATAAACTGGTTTGTGATTTTTATCAATAACAACTAGTTGTTTCTTGAATATTTCAGCTAAAACATCTGCAATAGCATCAAATTCAAAGAGAGTGACTTTTTCCGAAGATGGGAAAGTCTTAACAGCTGTTATAAACTGTTGAGTTAACCTTTTAACTGTTTTTGACTTGACTTTAAACAAATTTAGACAAAGACAAATGGCAACAACAACACAGTTCGAAATAATACCACGTTTACGTAGTTCTAAAATATATGGTTGTGGATCAGTAAGTGATGAATATTGAGAAGCACAATCCGCACTACTGTATTCTGGAATAGGCATTTCAAAATAAGAAATTTCAATTTCCGGAGTTTCATCATCAAATTCAAAAAGTTTACGACTTTGGGAAACACTGTCAAACCGGTCGAACAAATGATCGAAATTGAACTCTGATCCTTTCATGACTCCACTGGTTAAAGGATAATCAAGTGACTTACTTTCGAATAAGATCTGACAAAGCACATTTCTGTCACGCATGTTAGTTGTCTGAGTTATGAAGACGAACAATTTTTGCATTAAATTATACATTTGACCAGAAGCAGCCAACAAAACCGCTTTCTCAGTAAAAGATACTCGAAATGTGCACTCTTTTGCTTTCAATTTTATTGAATCGGCAACGAGCTCACATTTTTTCGTTATAACAAAAAGATCTCCATCACCCAATTCATTGTTTATAAAGCTTCGCACTAAATCAGGATCTGCTGTTCTTCGATTGCTGACTTCTGAAATATGTTTTTTATTCTGAAGATGACGTAAATAGTTGTCCTTACGAGAGAACTTGAGTTGACAAATGTCACAGTAAAATATTTTTCGGTTAGGATTTAGATGACAATGATCGATATGACGTTGAAAATTGTCACTTCGCTTCGAGTTTACAGTGTTACAGTACGGACACTTCATTGAATCAATCATTTTTGCGCGGATTAACGGTGTTTATATTAACCTGAAATATTACGGTAGAAGTACATATCAGTTCTGAAGAAATAAAGCCGGAGAAACCAAATCACCCAGTTAGGGGCTAGTCCAATACTGATTATGGCAACCCGTATCGCCCTGCATTTATCATAGCGCAATATGCATTAAAAATTTAAACGAATGCGCATGCTTACCTCAATAGATATGCGTAATCTTTCTATCAAGGGACTTACACATGCACAAAGCATTCGTTGACGGAACTAGTTGAGGTTTATTGATTTATTGACTTGCCCTCAGATTTGCATGCGTTTTACGACTATACAACTCTTTTGGGGGCGGGGGCGGCGCGGCGGCGTTCCCTCGGGTATTGAATTCCCTTAATTTATGGATTGAAATGTACCCATGGAAACTAGTCGGAAAAAGCTAGTGATCATATTATACATAATTATAATACAAAACCATCAATTTTAAGACGAGGGTTAGAAAAAAATTGCCTAATATGACTTTATAAAAACCATGTTCGCGATTAAAAAGAGTTTATAATGACAGTGAGTTATTAATGATAATAATTTTTGAAAGATGAAATTATAGGTTATACACACAAAACAAAACAAAAGGGTTAAGAATAAAAACCCGTTATTTTATGATTAGGTTTCTGTATTTTATATGTGATATACGTATGTAGTTTTGGAGTTTACCATGAGTAAACGTTTAAAATAATAAAAGTTGGAAAAAATGTTATTTGAAAAATTATTTTATTTTATTAGTGAAATTGGAACGAAATTAGTATTGTTTTTTTTCAAATTGAGACCACCGTTGCACATATTCCCTGGTAAATTGGTCTTATGTTGACAAAAGGTTTACGGTGATGAACTTACATATTTTATGGCAATAAATTTCAATATATATCATTCAGACAAAACGTTAAGCTTACTCTTATGACATTTAAAACTATTTTTTATTAACATGAAGAACAAACTAGAAAAAATTAAAAATATTATTTGCGAAACCTGAGAAAACTGTGAATGTGGGAAAAATATTTCACCGTAAGAAAATTAAGTTCAAGCTTCAGGAATACATTTAGCATCATGCTTGTTGACAAATTATCGTAGATTATCCTTTTTTCTTTTAAAAATGACAAATTTCTCATCCGCCACTGTACGTTTCACATTGCAAGCACACGCATAATGCCGTATAATATATGTACGTACCACAACCTTTACGACTCATGACTCAATTATTAACTAAGATAAATTCCTCCTCCTGTCTTACAAGTTCCATGACCTGATATACATTTTTTCTTCTAAAAATGACAAATTTCTCATCCGCCACTGTACGTTTCACATTGCAAGCACACGCATAATGCCGTATAATATATGTACGTACCACAACCTTCATGACTCATGACTCAATTATTAACTAAGATAAATTCCTCCTCCTGTCTTACAAGTTCCATGACCTGATACGTGTAAATGTATGGGGCCGCACGTTCCTTCTTCCACTACTATTGTTATCCATATTAAATGAATAGATTCAATTATGAATCACGATTAGATTAGGAGCACGATGAAGTTATGTTTACTTACGACCCTACCGGTTATGGGATTAGAAGGCGTGTTTTACATACGTACATACTGTATATGTGCCATAATGTATGTTATCCACACCACTGCATTTCTTAACCGAATAAAATTACGCTAATTATTCAGAGGCGTATGCGTTGCGTCTGAGATCGATACGGTAATGTTCCACTAGCGTTACTTTGACTTTATTGAACCGGGTGTCCTACATACATATCTGACATTAAGTAAGTTGAAAGTAATCTAGAATAATTGACTCAACCAGTTTAGGGAAACCGACACTTCAGCCAAGCTCAGAACCAGGAAGCCCTACAGTGTTATGATCAGGTAAGCTAAACCACAGCTCATTTACTTAATCCATCATTTATTGGCTCACTAACTCACTCCTTCACTCACTCACTCACTCACTCACTCACTCACTCACTCACTCACTCACTCACTCACTCACTCACTCACTCACTCACTCACTCACTCACTCACTCACTCACTCACTCACTCACTCACTCACTCATTCACTCACTCACTCACTCACTCACTCACTCACTCACTCACTCACTCACTCACTCACCCACTCACTCAGTCACTCACTCACTCATTTGCTCATTAACTCACTCACTCACTCACTCACTCACTCACTCACTCACTCACTCACTCACTCACTCACTCACTCACTCACTCACTCACTCACTCACTCACTCACTCACTCACTCACTCACTCACTCACTCACTCACTCACTCACTCACTCACTCACTCACTCACTCACTCACTCACTCACTCACTCACTCACTCACTCACTCACTCACTCACTCACTCACTCACTCACTCACTCACTCACTCACTCACTCACTCACCCACTCACTCCTTTCACTCACTCACTACTTCACGCAGTGAATGTGTATTGCAGGCCGTTCTATACAGCGAGCATGGTACCAGTACATTAACAACCAGTTTGGCAAATCGTTTCTGCGGTGTTCCAACATATAAATGATTGGCAGGTCGGTCTCTTGTTCAATCAGTCATTCGTTAAATAAGTGGGTCCGTCAAACAGTTATTTAGATTGTCCTTTAGTCGATCAGTCAAACAGTCAGACAGTCAGTTAATCAGTTCGTGTTTCAGTTTCTCACTAACTGAGAAAAAGCATCCGTTGAAACTTCTCTAAGATACCTCACTCAGTCAGTCAATCAACATTCACTCCCTCCCTTACTCAGTCATTCATTTATTCATTCACTGGGTCACTCGTTCAGTCACTCACTCACTCACTCACTCACTCACTCACTCACTCACTCACTCACTCACTCACTCACTCACTCACTCACTCACGTCACTCACTCACTCACTCACTCACTCACTCACTCACTCACTCACTCACTCACTCACTCACTCACTCACTCACTCACTCACTCACTCACTCACTCACTCACTCACTCACTCACTGCCTCACGCAGAATTATAAAAGCTACCCTTTTTCTATTTTGTATATTTTCTCTCGCTTAAAATCATTTCAGACTTATGTGTTCGCATTTTTACATGCTTATGTGTCAGGTTAGGCTTATAAATAACTTTCTGATATGTATTTGGTTTTGGCCGAAAAGATGGACCGAAATGCATCATGAGTAGTAAAGGTTCTTGATGAAAAAAGGTAGGGTTGGGAACTTACCCGGCGGAACCGCCAAAACCTACCCTTTTTCCTAGTTTGGTCCTCAACTTTATCCATTCAATTAAGGCTCCCGCTTAGGCTTAGGTATCAACTTTGGCTCCGTAATAGGCTTAGACTTAGGCATAGGACCAATTTGAAAAAACTTGAAGATGAAAAAAGAGTAGTTTATGGAAATCTGCCTGCCTCACTCACTCACTCACTCACTCACTCACTCAATTGGTGTGTACGCTTGTTTCACATCCGCGTGGAAGGTCGCTACATCTGTTTCACTATTAAGCACACCGAAAATAACCCTGACTTTATCCTCTTGCATCATCTGAATGACCTGCAAAGTTTCAGATTTTAGATTTACTCGAATTTGAAAAAAAAGATCTTGAAACATAAACGTAGCCTTCAGTCCATTTAGTCAAAAAAAATTTTGCTCTGGTGAATCGTGCATGGTGGTGACACTAGCGGACGCGAGGCAAAGGAAACAGTGGAAAATCCCCCCTATTTGGTGTTTTCAAAAAATTGGGGTTTTCTCTAAGGTGTCTGTAAAATGGTCTGAAAACATCCAATTACCCCTCTTTGACGGAATTCGCCTCCCTGTGGATAATTAGCTCGTTCGTCAGTGGGTGATTAACGCGTCGTGAAGCATCTAATTGCATACCCATCTCACCTGTCTTCATACTCATGCGGTTAACACTTTCTCTGGTTTATATTTTGTATTCCCCATCAATTTCAGTACATGTGGGTTAATTAAGCCGTATCTTGATTGAGGCACCGACTTACTAAAGCCCGTATGTTATTTTCTGCATGCAAAAGTGTTGCCCAAAACGTCTGATAATGAAACATCAGACAATCAGTGATAACACGCAAATCAATCATCATCACCACATGCTACGCTTAGTGGAACTATGGTGTCAACCCAACCGAGTTGAGTTGAGGCTGGTGATGTTTCATTATCAGACGTTTTGTTCACTTGTTTTTGCTTGCAGAAACTTTAAACAGGGATTTGACTTTATAATCTTCAATAATTGTTGAATTGCAGTTATTAAATAATAATTAACAAGTAATTAAAACGCAGTTATTAAAAAAATACTGTTGTTAAAGGGCTGCCTGGGATTCAAGTGAAAAGTTGTTATGTCTGTTCAGTAGGTGTCATTCGGGTTGGACACGTTAACGTGTCACTTTTTCACTTGAATCTCAAGAAGCTCTTTAAATTCAGATTCTATGAAACATCATATGATCTTAAATCAAAATTACCTGATTGTTCCAACATCCGCGATTCAAAGTCTTGCTTTCAGCATAAAGACAATGAGCAGCGGTTAGGATGTGGCGTTCAGATAGGACGGATCCCGTGCAGATAACGCCTACAACAACAACAACAACAACAGCAACAACAACAACAACAACAACAACAACAACAACAACAACAACAACAACAACAACAACAACAACAACAACAACAACAACAACAACAACAACAACAACAACAACAACAACAACAACAACAACAACAACAACAACAACAACAACAACAACAACAACAACAACAACAACAACAACAACAACAACAACAACAACAACAACAACAACAACAACAACAACAACAACAACAGCAACAACAACAACAACAACAACAACAACAACAACAAACCTGAATATTTATTCACTACGGCAACAGCAGAAGGAAATTCGCCCTTTATGGCCGGTCTAGCTTGATACATCTTCTTCTTAGCTACACCGTCAAAAATTCCGCACCTCTTACTCACTTTTTTCGCATCGCCACGGCTAAGAGTTCCGGGCCCTTTGACTTTCTTACCACTTCGCGTATGTACCTGCGAATGAGTAAAAAAGTGAGTGAGTCAGAAGTGAGTGAGTGAGTGAATGAGTGAGTGAGTGAGTGAGTGAGTGAGTGAGTGAGTGAGTGAGTGAGTGAGTGAGTGAGTGAGTGAGTGAGTGAGTGAGTGAGTGAGTGAGTGAGTGAGTGAGTGAGTGAGTGAGTGAGTGAGTGAGTGAGTTAGTGAGTGAGTGAGTGAGTGAGTGAGTGAATGAGTGATCGCGAGTGGGAGCAAGTCCAACCTTCACACGACCTATAGTTCTATATTCATCCAATGCCATACATGTGGCCCATAGAGCCATGATTATTATAAACTTCATGAATTTTCGTTCTTTCGTGTTGGAATTACTAATTTTTTTATAGTAATCTAAACTAATAAACATAATAAAGTTGAATGTGAAGATTTCAACGAGTAAAGAAACGAATATAAAGCTGAATATGCAGATACTTATGTCATACTCATATCATTGTAAATACTTAAGTTGGTCAGTTGATCTTGTTTTAACATTATTTAGTTAATAACAGTAACTTCTGTCGGTCCGTTGCCGTTGTCAGGCAAGAAAAGTATTTCCCGAAAGTTTGAAAGTGTGCTAAATTACGTATTTCAAATAAAAATACAAGCCAAACATTTCATGATTAGCGAGAAAGCCCGGATTCGCAATATTCTTTGAGATTCCGAAATTTTCTTACCAACTTCGGAAAATGGTTTACTCTTTAATTACGTACATAAGTCGAAACTTTATCTCGTAATCAATATCAAATGAAAAATTAATAACTAACAAATGTTGTAGTATAAATTGTATTAATAAAGCATTCGTTTAAAATATCTGACTTAATGGAACGTATGTAAGTTTTGCATAAAAAAAACTTGAGTAGCGGCCGTTCTCAGAAGTTTCTGCTGGCATCATAAGCGGACGAGAAGTGGAGGGAAAAGTGGAATTCCCCCCCTTTTTGGCGGTTTGAAAAATAGAACTTTTTTTCTTAAGGTGTAGGCAAAACAGCCTAAACAATGCAAATTCCCCCTCTTTGACAAAATTCTCCCCTTTGGAGGTTTGGCTCGTTCGCCATTGGCAGTCACCTGTTGCGTTCACAACAGACCATCGGTATAGCCTTTTTTTGGCGCGCAGTTTGAATTCAAATCTGTTTTTGGCGCGCTTCCAAAGTTTCGAAAAATATATACTTTTTCACGTAACATTTGGATATCATACAAAAATTGCACATAATTCTTTGCATACACTACGTGCGTAACCGAACCGCAAAATACTATCTATATATAAATTTGACAACGAAAATTTTTGGGTCGTGTATGTATGTATGCTTGTCCAAAAGTTTCAGTTCTGCATGAACAGGCAAAATGCTTGGTAAAATTTGAGTCGCGGATGATCAACCGGAAAACTCATAATTGAAGTTCCATCCTGCATGAAAGTTGTTCCCTAAATTAGATTGTTTACCTTGAATTTTTTAAAAAGTTTATAGAACGGCTGAATAATTTAATTTTGGAAGTTTCCCAATGGTCATCTGCTACTAAAAATTTCTTGAGAAACTCACAAGACGGCTCTGAACGCGCCCTAACACTACTGTCAACTGTGGAACTGATTTTGACAGCAGCGGTATGAGCTTTATAAGGTAAGAAATTCCTCTTTTTAGCAACGGTTAAGTAGCGTAGTCGTTCAACGCGCCGAGTTAGTTGCAAAGTTCGATTCTTTATTCTCTTCATTTTTATGGTTGTCGTTTAAAGTTTTCTTATGCGAGAAATTTGGATATATTTTACATATTTTTTTCACACATTTTCATGGATAACGATGCTGCTATAATTTTTGATGATTGAATCATTCAATCTAATGTTTGTTCGAATATTTATCTTCCATTTGTTTCAATTGAGACGTTTGTGTGGCTGTGCATGGAAGGAAAAATTCCCTTACTGTTCAACTGAAGTAATGAAAGTTCAAATATTTGATGAAATAACTTATTTAGTATATTATACGGGTCGGGTCGGTCTAAGATATAACCAACGATTGAGATTTTAATCCCTTGATTTCCATTAACTGGATGGTTTCTGTATAACTTGTTTCACAGTTGCCGGCAACGGGTGGGTATACAGAACGTTTCATGTTCGATTAATACATCAACAATCCAATGGATGACGTTTGTTTTCTTCGCAATAAAGGGACATTCTTCTCGGTAGCAGTATCAGAGAGAATTTTCTTCATTTTCATGGTTGTCGTTTAATATTTTCTGCATAACGGCTGACCGACTATTTGACAGATTGACTGACTGACTAAATTACGATCCCGTAAACATTTGCGGAGTAGGGAACTGGCTTACCCGGATGGCATCACTCACTACGCTAGCCTATAGCTTGATAACTAACATAGCGGCTGACCGACTATAGTTTGACATAATCGCCAGACAGTCGTAATATTTTTTTAGTTTGACTGACTGACTAAATTGAGGTGCCGTAAATATTCGCGGAGTCGGGAACTGCATTACCGGATCGGATTATGGATTGTTACACACTTCTTATCCTTTATTGAGAATTTTGATTAGACCATGAGGTCAATTAAAGACGTTAAAAAGAGGAAAACCATGAAAAGACTGAAATTCAGTTTTAAATTGAAAATAACTCAAGATACGGTCAAATAGACATCAGAATCGGGGTTTTCAGGTATTATAACGTGTATATCTCTAATAACATCATATATGTACACTCAATAAATTTTTTTTTGAGAAATTGGCCTCCAACAAGTGTATAGTTACTTTTGCCCCACCCTGTATACTCAAACAACGGGTTCTGTTGAATAAAAAAGGATAATCTACCTCACTGTCCAAATGAAGTAGGTTCAAATATTTAATGATAAACTTAAATTCAACGGGTCAGGTAAATCCAACAGAATGCAATTATTGTCTAAAATTGGGAAACCATGATAATTAATGATTTCCTGTTAATGAGGTGTTCCTAAGGTGACGTTGAATCCCTGATGGTAAGGTTTTTTGATATTTTTCTGTCTGGTGTGCTAAGTGAGACGTTTAACAAGATGAGTGAGAAATTAAAAATATTCAGCTGTGGTAAGTTTTTGAATGAACCGTTTTATACTTTGCATATTCTACTCAACTTCATAACTGACTTGTATCTACATACTGTATGTACGTACAGTACGTATGTATGTACCTACTGTATTTACTCAAACAACTGGTTGTGTGGCTGTACATGGAAGGAGAAATTATCTTACTGTTTAACTGAAGTACATGGTTGTCTGTAGAACTTGATTCACAGTTGCCGGCAACGGGTATACAAAACGTTTCATTTTCGATGAATTAAATTAACAACTCAATGGATGACGTTTGTTTTCTTTGCAATAAAGGGACATTCTTCTCGGTAGCAGTATCAGAGAGAATTATCTTTGGATCACGTTGGGTTGGTTCAATTGATCTTTATCAGTAGCGGACGAGAAGGGGTGGAAAAAGTGGAATTCCCCCTCTTTGACGTTTTCAAGAAGCAGAATTTGTTCCTGCTGTTGATAAGGTGTAGGTAAAATGACCTGAAAACTGCCAATTCCCCCTCTTTGTTAAAATTCCCCTACCTTTGGAGGTTTAGCTCATCCGTCGGGTATGTAAAATTTTTTTTCAAAACAGTAATTAATTAAACGAGATGATTGAATTTTTATTACGGTTTTTTAGTAAGGTGTTCAAATAAACTAATTATACTGAATGTACTTTGTGCTACTTCAGGAAATCTACTGTACTGCTGAACGTACATTATAAACCGTCTGAGCTGTTACATAATTGCTAACTGAAAACATCAATCAAAAGTCGTGTCAAGCCATTTCATCACAGATCAAATATTTTTGCCTTTGCCACAAGTACAACGGGCTCTAAAAATATATTTTTTTTTCATTATTTTCAGCTCAATCGCCGATACGAATCCAAAAAATACTGAGGTAGCAAAAAATACATATTTGAACCAATTAATCTTTGGATAGGGTTGTGTTAGTTCAGTTTATCTTCACTTTTAATTTTTGGATCTGGTCACAGTTAAAAATTATTTTCGGACGTTTTAACGGGACGAATGGAGTTTTTCGGAATGGATGAGCAATATTGGGACGTGATGGTTGAGTCATTGATCACGATTTTTGTTTGAATATTTATCTCAATTTTATGAGATGTTTCACGGGATGAGTAGAAAAAATAAAACTACTGTAATCAATTCCTTTGCCTCTTCCATTCAATTACATAACTGTCATGTACCTATTCAAACACAGGATTGTGTTGCTGAACAGTACGAAGAATCTATCTTAATTTTCAACTGATGTAGTTTCCGATATTAGATGATATAAAAAATTTACGGGTCGGGTAAATGCCACAGAATGCAATTTTTGTCTAAACAGGAAAAAAAAGAATAATTCAACGGGTTTAGTATATGCATCTCATGATTTCCCGTGAAGCTTCGGTTCCTATAAAACTCTATCATACGTTGCTGGCAACGGGTATTCAACTAGTTTTAATAACTAGAAACACTGATCAAGCTCTATATATGTAGCTACGTAGGTCAGATTATCTTGTTTTTAATTTTACTTCTAAAAACATGTTACTATACGATTTATGAGTTGGATTCATTCATAAGCATGTTGTTAACAGCTGAAAGTTTGGTTTAGTTTGAACGCGCGCCGAAATTTTAATGCGCGCCAAAGTAAGTGCGATGAAAATTTTGGAGTAACGATAAACTCTGACCAGACTAAAAAATATCGACTTCTATTGCACCGTACATTCTCAAAAGACTGTGTAAAAAATGCAAATAAAAAAGTGTAACACATAAAAACTGCCGTTCACACAGTTTTGACCGATATTGTTTTGCCAGGTGTAGCGCCTTTAATTTTAGTATTCACTTTACTAGCGAACGAGAAGGATTGAAAAAGTGAAATTCCCCCCTCTTTGGCGTTTTCAAAAAATAGAGTTTGTTTACTAGCGTAAAGGAAAAATGGCCTGAAAACTGTCAACTCCCCCCGCTTTGACGAAATTCCCCTCCCTTTGGAAGATAGCTCCACTTGAATCAAGTGACTTGATTGTGAATACATTGATACCACTTGATTGTGCATACCATACCAACACAAAGCAGAAAAATCGAAACATTCCAGAAACGGTTGCTTCTTTTTTCCTAGACAGACAACAAAACAAATACGTGTAGCTCATCTTTTTACATTCACTATTGAACAAGGGATTGTATTTTAGTAAAGCATTTCAGTATTTGATTTACTGACTGACTGACTGACTGACTTATTGACTGACTGACTGACTGACTGGGTGATTGAATGACTGACTGACTGACTGACTGACTGACTGACTGACTGACTGACTGACTGACTGACTGACTGACTGACTGACTGACTGACTGACTGACTGACTGACTGACTGACTGACTGACTGACTGACTGACTGACTGATTGACTTACTGACTGACTGACTGACTGACTGACTGACTAACTGACTGACTGACTGACTGACTGACTGACTGACTGACTGACTGACTGACTGACTGACTGACTGACTGACTGACTGACTGACTGACTGACTGACTGACTGACTGACTGACTGACTGACTGACTGACTGACTGACTGACTGACTGACTGACTGACTGACTGACTGACTGACTGACTGACTGACTGACTGACTGACTGACTGACTGACTGACTGACTGACTGACTGACTGACTGACTGACTGACTGACTGACTGACTGACTGACTGACTGACTGACTGACTGACTGACTGACTGACTGACTGACTGACTGACTGACTGACTGACTGACTGACTGACTGACTGACTGACTGACTGACTGACTGACTGACTGACTGACTGACTGACTGACTGACTGACTGACTGACTGACTGACTGACTGACTGACTGACTGACTGACTGACTGACTGACTGACTGACTGACTGACTGACTGACTGACTGACTGACTGACTGACTGACTGACTGACTGACTGACTGACTGACTGACTGACTGACTGACTGACTGACTGACATACAGACAGCCAGACTGACTGACTGACTGAATGACTGACTGACTGACTGACCGACTGATCGACTGATCGACGGACTGACTGAATGACTTTCTGAATACCCACCAAAAATTTTAAGACATACGGGTTTGTTTTCTGTTGTAAAATGGATAACATGAACATAAACAACTGATAAAAAAATCACTGAATTGGTCAAATGGAGAAATCACCTTGTCTTGGGTTCTTGTCGCGTTATACTAATCAGGTTTCATTTTTATGTAATTGTTGTGATATTCATTCAGTTTTGTCTTCGTGATTGTAATTTTAGGAATGACCGTTATTTCACTATGTGACTTATGGCGTCACAAGTCACTTTTAGCGTTATTATTCCTCATTGCTATAATGGCGTGGAACTGAAATATAATCTGATCTGATCTGAAATAAACACTCGGTCCAGATATAATTAAACTTCCTCAGCTCATCGGGCAGGTTATAAAGAATCGATTGTTATAAGAGTAATAAAAATAATTGTAACAAAAAAGAAAATTGAACAAATCAATATCTAACAACACTCTAGAAGAGTACAATTATAAGTAATTGTTATTTTGCTAACTTAGAAAGAGAATTGTTTCAAAAACCAAAAAAAGTAAAATATCCCTAAGGCGTTTCGTCCAGTACCATCCTGTTCTAACGGAACAAAAACATAATTATTT